>JASANF010016651.1:0-66180 GCA_030248245.1 Trissonchulus sp. WLG1_4 | reverse complement strand
AGGGGTTCGGATTCGCCCTCAGAATTCACAGCGCACACGCGAAATTTGTATTCCTTTCCTTGTTGCAGATTATCGGCCTAAAATATTAAAACACATTACGTATGAGTTACGTACCGTTGAAAACCTAAGGTTAATGTAACATGTAACATCTTCTCTCCATGACGTAGTGGTCGATGGGCACTCCCCCTCCCCCTCAAACCCCCCACGTCATTTGCATACCGTGAAACTAGTCTCCGCGCCATCAGTGCGCCCACATGGGACCCATCTGCCTGTGGACATGTCCATCTTCTCCATGACGTAGTGGTCGATGGGCACCCCGCCGTCGTCCTTGGGGGGCTTCCACTCCAGCGTCATGTGATCTCCATAGACGTCCTTGGCTTCCAGTGGACCTTCCGGGGCACTAGGCTTGTCTGAAATCACAAAACTAATCATCATCCAGATGAGTCCACTTCGTCATGCAATCCACATCCCCCCTCGCCCCCCCTCCCCTGAGGTCAGTGACCCCCTCCCCTCAGTCCATAACATGACATGCGTCGCACCGATGACAGTGACGGTGATCTGGTGTTCGTCGACCCCGTTCACGTTCTCCGCCTTCAGCTTGTACACCCCGCTGTCCCCTCGCTCGCAGTTCCGCACCTGGATCTTCGTGCGGTAGTCCTCGTGCTCCAGTTTCACGCTGCAAACACAAAAAGTACATAGCTTCGCTGATGTGCGATGGCTATTGTCTGCCACCATAAGAACATAATAGGGAAGAGTATGACGGTGTGAAGTTTTTATTGGTGTTGCCTCATGGGCTTCAGGTAGATTCCCTAGGTCCGAGACCGAAGTGAGACGCCCCTGACCGAAAGGAAGGGCCTACGTCGTTCCCTAAGCCTAGAAAATGCCCTAAGCCTAAAATCTGCTCGAAACCTACGCTACCTGACTAAAAACACGAGGAAAACCACAAAGAATTAGTTAGAATAGTATTTATTGAACGGAATAAACCATTTGGGGCAGATACAAATAACGGGGGAGAAATACAAATAACTGGCCGCAGCCGAAAAACACGCAACCGACCGTCGCTAAAATTCGTTACAAAACTGCGCCGCCTTTCAGCCAGACACTTTACATCAATTTACCAAATGTGAATACGTTGAACGTTTGTTATTATAAAAACTTCATTAGACGTAATTTTAACCATTATAAATGCGCTATTCACATTAACCACATTTCTTAGACATACTTCACAACGGTATGGATGAAGAGTATGGTATGAGTCTAGCTAATCGGCCGAAACGATGCTCCGGCCGAAATAGCCCGTTTACGTCTTGATTTCGGGGGGTAGCCCCCTGGCTTCAGCAGACCACCAGCACAAAATCGGTGGGGGTTTGATTTCAGGGGGTTACCCCCCTCGTTTTAGCACACGACCAGCTCACCACAGAGTTCATGGCTCATGCTGGCCGTCTGCTGAAACGAGCGGGTTAGCCCCCCCCCTGAAATCAAGACAATGCTCTGATTTGAGGGGGCCCCCTAAAATTAAGACATGTCTCGATTTGAGGGGAGATGTACCTCCCCTGAAATAAAGGCGTAAAAGGGCTATTTCGGCCGGAGCATCGTTCTGGCCGATTAACTAGAATAGGGAAGAGTGTCATACTTCTCTATTGGGTAGTCTTGCTGCTCCTTATGAATGACCATGTTTCGAAGCTGTTTAGGCCAGGTCAGCAGATTTGTAGAGCAAACTGGTGCCATTTTTTTGGTTTTAAAAATTGCGCAAACGTGTGCAATCACCAATGCTTTATTTAGTTAGACAAATTTGACAAAAGGTTTACAGAAGGGAAGGGGCAACTGAAAGTGGGAGACCCGCGCCCCACACAAAATGCCATAACTTACGACCTGTCCTTAGGCTTACAGAATTAACCACGTAAGTACAATATCAGCACAAAAATGCATCGATTATTTACGGTCAATGTGACGGTCTTTACAAACGCTAAGAGCACCCGAAGCATACAGCTCTAATGTACAATTTTTGGGTCAATATATCAAAATTATGTTGAAGTCGTATTAATCATACATACACTAGGTTCGTCACTGCAAGTAGCACTACTGGCTAACAGGTAACATCACTCTTTCTAGACATCAAGAGTACAGGTTTGGTGCCTACTTCTTTCCCTTCTTGAGCTTCTGTCCCTCGTGGAACCAGGTGGTGGTGGGCGGTGGCTCCCCCTGCACGGGCACGTCTAGCGCGAACATCTGGCCCGCCTTGATCGTGATGTTCTTCATGGCACTGCGGTCGATCTTTGGCGCCACTGAAAACATTAGTGTTGTAAATGAGACTTGGGGGCTGTGGTGTAGTGGTTAGCATTCTTGTCGTCGACGCGAGCAGCCACGGTTCGATTCCCGGCGCCTTCATTTATTTCTTTTTTCTTGCTTTCAAAGTTGGGGTCTCATTTTCTTTCACATTAACAAGTGCACTTAGCCAACAGGCTTTTGAACTATGTATCGCTTTGAAAAGTCCGACTGTTTGGTTTTGTAGTTTTGTAGTTTTTTGGCACTGCCTAAGGACAAAAAACATAAAGACAATGATGAGTACAAGCATGACCGGGCTTTAGGCTTACAGTTTCTTGGCTTAGCGATGACGCTGGCGCTGGGGTCGCTGGGTTCGCTGTTGCCGCCCTTGTTCACCGCAACAATCCTGAAACAAGTCAACAAAATAGAAAAACAAACTAAAGAAGAACAACAAAAATCGATCAAAAATGGTACTGCACAAATTCTATAGGTACATACTTGAAACTATTACAAAAAGTAATGAAGCTATATACAATGTAAATACAAAAAACTGCTGCATACAGAAAAAATGCCACAAAATCTAATACAAAAACACTACTATATGTATGTACTAGGCTACAAAAATACATATGTTGTGTGCACCTGAATTCATATTCTTCCCCCTCGGTGAGATCTGGAACCGTGGCTTTGGTCTTGTGACCTTCGACCTCTGTCGCCGGCTCCCATCTAAACAAGGTTAAAAATAAAATACATATATGTAGGTATACTAATAAACTTTACTCTTTTCATAGTTTACTTGCTAGGTACACAGCAGTTATAAGCAATGTAGTACATACATAAGTATGTCAATGTGATTAGAGTGTGTAACTTACGCATGCTTTATAACCTGATTTTATGATCATTTAAAAAACAGGTTAACTAAACTAAACAGGGTAATAATAAAGCACGATACCACGTGACCATGTTTATTGTGCCCAAATGAGTCAAATTAAATGTTATATACACCCGTATACAGCTATGCAGCTGTTTTGCTGTGGTTAATATAGTAGTAGGGATAATGTTCACTAGTACACACACTGTTTGTCTCAAGCCAGAAGAAATGTGTACTTTTTCAGTACTACAATAAATATCTTAAGAGTGACCCAATTGGGAACAGTTCAAGCCTAAAAGCTTTATCTCCAGGTACACGGGCCACGCCCACCACGACCTACGCACAGCTGACACGGTCCATATCACGCCATACACGTCACTTACTCCATGATGAAAAGTCACGCAGGTTTAGTGCAATTTATCAGGTCTATTTGGTTGCCGCTAGTTGCATATGTCAAGCCTTGCCAACACACATGGAATATTAAGCTGACTTTATACTTACTCACTCACATTACCATATGTTCCACTCAGTTCTGTGCCGGTGGCCTTTTTATAGAGTAGCCAGGACAGTTTTAGATTATTTGTTGAGGGAGTGCATATATGTATATGTATGTAGATATGATTTAGAAAGAAAAGAGCGAGATACAAAAAAATGCATAAGCGCAGGCAAATCCTAAATTCCTATTTATTGTACCATACATAATTAAATAGCACAGGCAAATCCTAAATTTATTCATTCTGCTGTCCGGCAAAAACCATTTTTTTGTCAAAACCAAGATTTTGTTCTGAAGTTTGACAGCGCTATCTGATCTGAGTTTTCACTGTTACTTCAACCAGTTAAATTGAGGATATTCTGAAATTTCATGATGAATTTTCTAATTTTCTGGCTTCTGTTTGGTTTGCCACTTCTAACTCTTTATTTTTCCTTCTGAATTCCCTTTTCAAGTATTGGACTATTTGATAAATTTTTCTTTTTAATTAACTGCAAAAAGGGGAGCCTTTTACACAACACTGCTTTCTTTAATTAAGCTTGACAGGCTAAGCTTAAAAGCATTTTCCTCGATGGAATAAGAAATTCACATTTCGTATTCATTTTCTCAAAGAAAAATTCTCACGGAAGCGTTTTATGATTTGACAGAGGGGAAGAAAATTCTTAAGTACTCATACTTGAGTTACCACTTGGAAAAGTGAAGTGTTATTCAAGTACGCCCGCGTTCTGAAAACCATAATAAATGTGACTTTGAATCGAGTGTAAGCTAGAAGTACATGCATACATATATACATACTTGACTGTTAAAGCTGGATTAACGTTACTTCTTCAAAGAGTCAGTACAGAATAACAACCCGTACAGATCTCTCCCTAAGCCAAGGAAACGGTGGTACCAAAGGATTGAGGAAAATAATGTCCCAAGTTTGGTCATTGACGTTTCAAGTGTTTCATCCTTCTGTGGTCTAAGTCCGGCTTCTTTCACTTCCTTATCGAGTGTGCTTCAGCGGTAAGACACGTTTCATATAACCGCATTAATTCTTTTCAACAGCTAAAGGCCGGTTCACACGAGGCAATTTGCAGGCGATTTTCAAGCAACCAACTACCAGGCAACGCGCAAGCAACGCGCGTTGCTTGAAAATTGCCTCGTGTGAACGTGCAGGCGATTTCCAGGCAACCAACATTTTTCAGTCGCGACGTGCGCGACTTTTTCAGGCAACGAGCAGGCAACAGCCAATCAGATGCTAGCATTCCCGCTAGAGCTTGTTTTCTCACGGTGCCCTAAAAACTAGTTATATGTAGTTTTTCAACTGCGCGTTTAAAGAAATTTCCGTTCCTTGTATTGTGCTGCTATAATGTATATTCCTTACCTACTCACAGTGAGCAGCACTGACGAAAGCTAAAAAGGGTTGACTCACATTAACTTAGATTCAGCGTCAAACAAAATTTATTTACATGACCTCTCAAAGGCCAACTTGTGGCCCATTTATTTGAACTCGAACCGTCGAGACATAAATACACACTAAAAAGTGCGAATCCAACCAACTCCACCATTTAGCACGAAAACAACCGCCAGTTTGAAATTTAGGCGGGCTAAAATTTGATTGGCGGTTGCCTGCTGGTTGACTGGTGATCGGTTGCTTGAAAATTGCCTCGTGTGAACGTATTTTTGCAAGCAACTTCCAAGCAACGCGCGTTGCTTGCAGATTGCCTGAAAATCGCGTTGCCTGCGCGTTGCCTCGTGTGAACCGGCCTTAAGTTATTAAGTTTACTTTTTAAGTGTTTGCAACTTGCAAATTGCAAGTAATACCCAATTTTGAATGAAAAGAACCGCAAAAACAATCATCTTCATTGTATGTAAGTAAAACTGCAAATAAAATCAGTCAAAACGGAAACGTTCGGTGACTTTAACTTCTTGAAAAGGTATTTCTAAACTCAAAGGATGTTTTTCGGCAATGGTAAAATGTGCTACAAATGCTTTGAAACATTTCAATATTCATTGCGGCATTTTTCTAGGCATTACTTGGGAAAACACGTTTGGAGTTCTAGCCAAGTTTACAAAAGGTTTTTCAAAGTTAATCCCTTGTTAATCCGGTGTTGTCACAAGTCACCACTTGTTTCTCAAAACAGCACAATTTTTCTAGTCGAGTACTAATCCTACTTTTCTAGTCATCACAAACTTTTGTTTTCTCTTTTTCAACTGTGAAAATTGACCTCTGTTCAAAATTGTGTTAACCTATATATATAATATTTACTGCTTTGTGCTTACTACTTGCAGAACTGAAAACGTTTTTCACTGTTTTGTCAGCTTATATTTGGTCTTGGAATTAGCAGGCTGAATTTTATCATTCATGTAAACTTTCAATTACCATGTCAGAACATTAATCAGCGGTATTTTTCCAAAACTCAGTGAAGTATTATTGTTTCCGTACAAAACAATGTAGGCTATGTAGTTCCAATAAAATGTTTTCCGGCAAATTTCCAAACCACCATTGTTCTAACACCATTTTCCGAAAACAAACTTTAAAATTTAAATTTTCCATTACATTTTAAAATCATTTCAAAGCTCATTCAATTTCAAACAACCCATTCAATATACATTATTAAGCTATGCCACGTAACAGCATTGTGGCAGTAGCCAATGTAAGCTGAAATGCCATAAGCCCAGATTTTATTAGGCAGATGCGTTAGGTTCGATTAAAATATTGTTCACGGCTTTTTACATTCCAAAGGCACAGATTGGTTTTTTGATAGGGCAGGTACATAGGTAGGTAAATTTTTAAATTCGTCTAGACATTTTGCCAAAAAAGCTCTTTAACTTTACACAAAATTTTAAACCTTACACAAAACTTCAAACATTATAAACCAACAAAGTAATTACCTTTGCCGAAGTTCAATTAAGGTCAGTTTCAGCTGATTTGTTTTCAATTTATTAAAGTTTTCAATGTTATTTTAAACGTCTAAGCAACTTTCAAATATTTACAAAAACGAAAAAAATGATTTTCTAGTTTATTCTTTTAGCTGGATAACTGAGACATCCATATGCACGTTACATTAAGCGCTTACGTATTGCTAATGCGCCCCTTGGTCGAAAGGGGGGGTGCGGCTGATGTTCAAAAGTGCCGGCCGCAATGCAACAAATTTTTCCTAAAAACCAAAAATTCGCTAGCTCTGGGGGCTGGTCCCAACCCTGCCAGCCTACTGCTTAGTGCTCAATTGTAGTTTTAATGTCACTATTAACGCCACAATATAGTCAACAATAGCGGCTTAACAATGCAAAATTTCATAAAATTAAAAAAGAATTTCGAGCTGCACCCCCCCCCCCTTTTTCGAAATCCTGCTTAACCGCTCCTGCTGACGGTGTGATCTGTATAGTTGTGTATTACTGTGCATTGAAATGGAGGAAGTGAATCTCTTTTTTAAAGATAGCAATGTTAAACTCTATATACAGTATATTGCTTGAGTTTTCTATAATGCAAGTTTATTTTAAATGAAATAATGTGCCAACGGAAGACCACTTATTTTTGCGAAAGTCTTCACACTTTTTAGATATTTGGCTGTTGGGAAGGTCAGTCAATTAATGTCTACCGGAATGCGCCGAAAACTGAGAAGAATGCATAAGGAAAAAACCAATGAAGAAACTTTTGGCTCAAGTAAGCTGAATTTTCGCACACCCCCTACAGAAACGAGCAATGTTCAAGATCGGAAAACCACCTTTTTGTTTTAAAATTCTGATTTGAACTTCTGGCCGTTCGTTTTGTGCATGAAAAATTTTATATAAACCAATTTTGTTAAAATAAGAGCAGAGGCTTGTATAACACTGTACATTGAAATTGGCAGAATGTTTTGGGGACGTCCCCTGATTCCACCGAAAATTCCCTAACATTGTTAAATTTTGCCAATATTTTGAAAAATGTGCCATTTTTACTCAAGTTTGCCCAAATGTTGGGAGCCCTCCTAGACCTTATATTTGGAATTTGAGAGTCCCACCTCTCCCCTTTATACTATACATGTTTGCGCATTAGTCATGGCATGATAAATTCTGTACATGATATTTTAATAACTTGTGTGTTACACGTAGATCTGTTTTTTTAAACTAAACTGTTCTAGCTTGTTTGTTTTTTGTTCAACTCCGCAGTCGTGTCACCTCCTTCTTCCATTGGCTTTGTTTAACCATGCTAAATCAACCTCAGCCAACACGCTTGATTCTTCAATGGACCTTGATCAAATGATGCTGACCAATAGCTGTAGTCTGTTGGTCAGTTCAGGTCGCAATAAATCCGATAGCTCCCTTTTGCCACCCACTAAATGTCCACGCAATAGTTCATTCAGTGAATGCGTTACATAGTAATGGTAGTAGTAGTAAATGCTACTACGGATTTTATGAACTGAATGCTCAACTACCACTATTACGTCTGTGCCGGATATTACTGTTGAAACAATGGTGTCGACTAATTCCATTGATGACAGCATGGTATCAATGAGAACTAGTACAAGTACTACTACTACTGCTGCTACTGCCGATAACGATATTTTATCAATTAAAACTACTACTAATGTTGTAGCTGCCAGAATATGGGCGACAGTAGTAGCAATAGTAGCTTACTGCCTATGATTTGTGAATGGAACTGATGATGATTACCATTCAATTGTAGAAGTATCGTCGTCGTCGGATAATAATTTGGCTGGCTCAAGTAATGGCGAATTGATGCTGAGCCCTTCCGCTGTGAATGCCACCAGTCTTCTATTGCCCCAGTGCTGTGTGCGGTGCTAGTAGTGCTGCTTTAGTAGCTAACCTACCAGATAGCGTTTAGTAGCTATGAATTCGTCTGCAAACGCTATAGCTCGCTCAGTGTGGCGTCGGATGATTCCAACTTCAATGAAACGGACGCTACCGTCTTGGTGGTTAGCCATGGGGGTCCCATTGCGTAAGCTGCACCAACTTTTGATGGACAACTATGGTTGCGCTTTCCCCGGAGGCCGGAAGAATGTACTGCGTCAGGTTCCCAACACTGGAACTAGTCATTTTGTGATCAGTGTGGACGAGGCGAACGTCGTCAGTGTGGTGTGTCTGAGTGTGCACTGTGTTGATCATTTGAAAGGATTTGCGTACTGTAGTTGAAGGGTGACCTTTTGGTCAGTTTTGGGTCGTATACATGTATGGGGGGTAAATTTGAGGGGCCGGGGGGAGGGTCCCGAAAATTTGGACAAAATTTAGTGAAAATAGCATTTTTGCAGAAATTTTACCTTTGCAAAAGTTATGGTATTTTTGGTCGATCAGGGGGGCGGGTCCAAAAAATTTGGCCGGAGAGGTCCCCCAAAAATTTTGCACCAATATTTTGCTATATCTAAAGAGATAAATTAGTACTTCAAACTGTCACATTAAAGGTTTGTGTCCTGCAACCAATAGTACTAATTGTTGAAGTTTTGGTCTTTTTGTAAATTTACATACTTTTGTAGTGAATTTGACTGGATTTGTCAGCAAATTTTACAGGTTCCCGAATACACCATATTTTAAACAATGGGCTCCAGAAATCTCAAATACTAGTAATATAGTACGTTACGCTGGTCTAACTAGATACCAACTTAGATGGTATATGATGCTTTGTGCTATTTTTGCACCCTATGTGAAGCTATTTGTTAAATTTTAGTCTATTTTGTCTTTTTTTACTTAACAGTAATATGCCGGATCATGTTGATCTACTACAGTTTTGTTGACTTAGGGCCAATTCCTAAAATAGATTAAACGGATTAGATTAAAATTAGTTTTGTTAATAACTCCTGACATCGACCATGAATTCGTATAAAATTTGCTACAGCAACAGTATGTAACACTTTCCGCTCGTGCACAAAATTTGTACGTTTATCTCACCATTGAGGTCAGTTATTAGGCAAAAAGTTTTAATCTAATCCGTTTAATCCATTTTAGGAATTGGCCCTTAGTCTTCAAATCATTGTGAAGAAATGTGTGTCTACTGTCGTCTATATTGTCATGTCTATATACTCAACATGGTAGCAACACAGAGCACAAGTTGGCTTTAAAGAGGGGAATATGACAAAGGTATTTATTTAGACTAGACCTAAACTTTACGACTTTTAAACGTTTGAAAAATATTTAGTTTGAAAAGTTGATTTTAAAATTTTAATTTGTAACATTAACGATATACGATGGCCGACACGTTGCTGTTTTGATTATTGTCAGGGGACGATTCATTCTGATTTACGGAAAACAATCGTATGTCAACATTTTTTTACTGAGGCTACATTTTTTATTTTGGTATTTTAGCCAGTGCTGTTTAATTTTTTTGAAATCTGATCGGATTCCCCAAATTCTAAAAAACTTTCGGATTCTGTGTAAGTCAAAGTATATAATTCCCTTCTCTAGTATATATGTATCTATCTCATTATCAAAAATTTAAGGAGAATTTCATAAGTTTTTATTTTACTAAATACTCTGTGAGTGTTCTTTTATTTATTGTGTTTTCGAAGTTTTTGTGATTCCTTGTCTGTATATAGGCTACAATATTTTTATTCGAGTATTCAGTTACTGTTTTTGTTATGTTTGAAGTCGTAATAATACGTTATAGTACAAATTACTGTTAATGTTTGAAATAAAGCATTTTTTGTGGACTCGCGAGTTTTTTATGAGTAAATTTCTGTGATTATGAATGTCCGATATTAATCTTACTGAATTGTTTTCGTTAACTATACTGAATTTCGTCAGCGTCACAACTATTGCTGTCTACAAGTAAGTAGGTAGTACAGAAGTATAGTGGTTCTATTGGGGTATGGGGTATTCTTCTCATGCTTTGTGCTCTAGCGCAAAAATTTATCGTAAGGGTCGATTCATACGTATGTCCGTTCTGCTGTCAAAATAATGACGGTGCATGCGCTGGCTGATCCACTGCACTAGGCTGCTAGTGACGTCATTTTGCAGGCTGAACAGACATACGACTCCGAGCCTACAACATGAGAAGTATGGAGGTATTTCTCGGAGACCAGTGTCCGTGTGTATATAATTTTCTCTTAATTGGGCTGTAATTTTTTGATATCGCCTTAGGCACAGACAATGTTTGGGTCTTTTCCGTTATTCCCCCACTAGTCCTGAATTTGGAATTTACAGAGCAGATTTCGATAACTTTTGTACTATTGGACTCCATTTGACCTCGTACTAAGTTACTTCCAAAATGTAAAGTTGAATTTTTTCATTAAATGTGGATTTTTTTCTGAGATGAGGAGAGTGCTCTAAATACCAATTTTTAGGTTTTCGACCGCTGAACTTGCGTTTTATTTCATGGGTTTAAAAAAAGCATTCCTTCCCAGGAAATGTGCTATACACAGCACAGATCAAAGCATTTTCTTAATCCACTAATGTTATAACGTGCAAATTGTTTAAATGTAAGCTATATATATAGTATATAATTTCCTACTTGGAAAAGTTATAGAGGATGGTGAATAAATGCACATGAAACATGATAAAGGTGCGCAAAGCATTTTTGGCATTGTGAAAATCGAACAGATCTAAATTTGGCCGAATTCGAGCGAAAGCCATGCAGCGTTTTGAGAAATCGCGTTATTTTTGATTTCGACCTAAAAGTTTAAAACTTCGATAAAATTGGCTGTGTAGGATTCTCGTAGGTTTCTCTTTGAGCTGGCAAAAAGTCACTGATATTTCTATTTAGTGAAAAAACAGTTTGGTGGCTTTTGTAAGATTACTCCTGAGTTGATGCTCAGTTTCAAAGTTGGAATTCAATTAACCGATGCGCCTTAGGTGTCGCTGCTGACACCGGGACCATACTTGTCCAGGATTTTTAGTGAGAGACAGAAGTTTGTATTTTCTTACAAATCAAGCGTGTTTGTTTAGACTTCAAATATGACACCACCTTTCGTGAATTGTTCTTGTTTATTGTTTATACTTCACGTCACAAAGCCTTTGTCTTATGCAAAATGAACTAGGCTTAAGAAATATATACCTACTGACCACTGTGTAGATAGTAGATGCTAAACAAAATTTGCAAAGGTTGTATTTTAAACTTTCGCCCATACTCAATAGTGATGTACTAACTACTAAAGTTGAAGTTCAATTACTCATTTTTCGCTTTCATTGATGATTGCAGGTTTAGATTTCAGAGGCTAGCACAGAAATAGATTAGAACCTGTTTGCGTCATTATCGGAGGCAGCGGCGTGAATTTCTGACAATATAAATTCTGAATTGTAAATTCACACTTGCGACGATCAAATTATGGCAGAGAAGCCGGCGGACCCGGGTTTTCTAGCTGGCTTCCAACAAGGCAGTGCTCAGAACTGGACCGCTGGCTATGCGAAAGGCGTGCATGTGGCTTCGCAGATGGCTAGAGAGGTTGGGACGGATCTCAAAGGCATTCTCTTCGTAGTTAGATTAAAGGGAGGGGCTACCTTTATAAGCGAAAATGTCTAATTCTCTGCTTTTTTTCAAATTTGCATGGAAGGCAAAACACGCGATCGCAAATAGCACAGTAGATGCAAAAAATTTTATATTTGCATTTTTTGCCTTTGTGCTATTTTTTAACTAGACTCCTAAAACGTCAATTGATGTTAGTTATTAGTGAAGCAACTTTTAGGGCCGCAAACACAAAGCAACACTGTCTGAAATTTTGGCAGAACTCTGCACTGATGAGTTTTACACTATTTAGTATATTATAGTCCCTGTCTTTTGTCATAATATCTCAAATTCTGTGGTTTATTTTTCTTAATTATGTATAGCGTGAGTAGTAACGTCGAAATTGAAGTCACTACATCGTAGCTAACTCAAAGAATTTAGTTTTTTACATTTTTGCTTGCATTTCTAGTTTGAAATCCGGATCTTGTGATTTGGACCTGCATTGTCTAATGGCTCATTCCTTTCCGTAACTAAACGAGTTAATTGTAGTCGGGCTATTAGATTGAAAAATTATGTATGCTTTGAAAATGCCATCCCCAAACATCAGGATTAGACAGACTTATGTTTAGCACGCTGCTTTTTAGTCAGAGTAAACGGACTTGGATTGAAACTTATTCAAATGAGTTGAACTTATTAAATGTTACCACAAAATCACCGCTAACGATATGGATGACTAATTTTGGTTAAGTTTTTGGATTTTGAAGTGCCGTAAACTTGACGTGTTTTTAGGTCGGATTCTACCAAGGCTATTGTACTTTGCGGCAGCAACAGTTACTCAGTGATGGTCAGTCAAGGTAACACTGAATACTCATGAATGACCAATGTTGTGCGAAAATCCCGGTTCATATTCGCCCGTATCCTTGTTTCAGCCATAGTGCCATTTTGTCCTTGATCAATGCTCGCCCGAATGTGGCTATTTTTTTCTATGAATTAAATAGGGATCAAGACTTTTTTCGTGACGATGATAGCCTTTTCAGTTTTAAACCTGAAAAATTAAGCCCGTGGGGGTTGGACTTACCACAGGGTGCGAAATTATTGAAAAAAATCTGTCAGTGCACTTTACTGATAAAAATATGGGAAAATAAATACGATGAATTTTCATATTGCTTTTCAATGATTATTAGGCTAATTGCGTTATTCTTTTTTAGATTTATTTTATGTTATGTTTATGTGTTTAGAGAAGCCGAGAAACTAAGAAGATTGCGGGACTTTTGTAAAGAAATTGAACTGAACCCCGACTCTGATGAAGCTCTGGAGATAGTGGCTAAATTGAATTCCAAGATGAAAGTGGTTAGTGAGGTTTAGTCATTTAAGGTGGTAGTTACGTTTTCGACAGTTTTTATAACGTGCTATAACTTTTGATTGACTCAATGAATTTAGTAGCTGTCTTTTTCACGTTAAAGAACTTGACTGAAACAACACTTATGCACATTATCTAGCTTAAATCTGTAACAAGCTAGTCAGCAGACACTTTCAAAATAGTCAAATTTCGTGAATTTTTGCATTTTTTTTGTTTTGCTTGTAAAATTGACAGTGTAACTGCAACTAATTTCATTCTTTACACCAACATAGCCAATAACAGTGTAAATTTTAGTGCTAAGTTTGGTGCATTTATATGATGTAGAAAAGAAGTTACAAACCTTTAATTTTTAATTTTTTCGAATTTTGAAAAATATACAAATTTTTGACTGTAATTTTTTCACGAAATAGTCTAAATGAATACAAATAAAAAAATTGACACATCAAAAATTGTCTAAAAAACATGTAAAATCACGCATAAAAAGATTGCAACATCGAGACTTGAGAATTAGTCCACGGAAGTACATTTTTACAGATTTCTGTGAATGAAATTGATGTAACGCAAAATTTAAGCAAACAAAAATTTTGAAATTTTGGTATAAAACAGACACGTATGTGTGCCAATTTATCCCAAATTTTGAACAAAATCCTACTAGTGGTTGTCAAGTTTTGCGGACTTTTGTGTAATGTACTTTAGTTCAAAAAGAAATGTTGCATAAATGTGACGTAATCTCAAAAAGTGAAAAACGGAAGGATAAGTTTTGGCATCTAAATTGAAGGTTTTTGACATGCCCGTGAGTCATTTTTTTCTTTTTTCAATAAACGGTCGTTTTGGCTAGCTACTACTTTGGCTTAGCTAAACATAAAATTTACGAAAAATTGTCGTAACTGGCTGAAAAATATTTTCTGTGAAAATTAAAAATGATTGTTTCAAGCTATTTTAGCAAGCCTTTATCTCATAATAACTTATAGTTTCCAATATTAATATGCGTACTATAAATTGTTGATTGAAAATTAATCGTAAGTTGTCAAGTGTTACTCCTGCGAAACTGTCGAAAACGTTACTACCACCTTAAGTTGGTAGTTTCGTTTTTGACAGTTTTTATATCTTGCTATAACTTTTGATTGACCCAATGAATTTAGTAGCTGTCTTTCGCACGTTAAAGTACTTGACTAAAATTACCCGTATGTATAATAACTTGCTTAAATCTGTAACAAGTTTGTCAGCAGACACTGTTGTCAAATTGCGTGAATTTTTGCATTTTCATGTTTTGCTTGTAAAATTGAAATGTAAAATTAAAAAAACTAATTTTGTTCTTTACACCAACACAGCCATCTTCTAAACGGGTAACGGCTAATTTCTAAAGGGTAAATCCTAACGCTAAGTTTGGTGTACTTATATGATGCAGAAAAGAAGTTACGCATGTTCAAATGTGAATTTTCTCGATTTTTTGCAAATATACTAATTTTTGAATCTAATTATTTCACGCATTACGCTAAACTAAAATAAATAATAAAAATGACAAATCAGATATCGTGTAGAAATCATGTAAAATAAGGCATGAAAAGATTGCAACATCCAGACTTTAGACCACGTAACCACTTTTTTACAGAATTCTGCGAGTTAGCTTGATGTAAAGCAAAATCTAAGCACACAAAATTTTTGAAATATTAGTATAAAGTTGACTGTTGACACATATGTGTCCCGATTTGTCCCAAACATTGAACAAATGTCAAATTCCTAGTAGTAATTGTCTTTGCGGATTTTTGTGTAATGTGCCATTGTTCAAAAAGCGAAGTTACATACATAATGTGACGTAATCTCAAAAAGCGAAACACGGAAAGTTAAGTTTTGGTATCTAATTTGAAGGTTTTTGACATGCCCGTTTGTCAATTTTTCCTTTTTCAATAAATGGCCGTCTTCGATAGCTATTACTTTGGCTTAGCGAAACCTGAAACTTACAAAAAATTGCCGTAACTGACTAAAAACTATTTTCTGCGAAAATTAAAAATGACTATTTCAAGCCATTTTAACAAGCATTCGTTCCATTATAGTTTACTTAATTACTAAATTTCTTTAGTTTACTAAATTAGTATGCGTACTTATTATTCTTGATTGAAAATTAAGTTGTCAAGTTTTATATACTAATGCAGAACTGTGGAAAACGCTACTACTGTGAAAAAGCCTACACGGGTTAACTAATGAGATTTGGATTAATAAACTTTCCGCTGGCTGTTATGCGAGAACTATTACTTTCGACTTCGGACTTAACTATACGATCACTTCCTGACACTTTCTGACTCTAGTAACGATCACTTCACCTTAGGTTCACTATCAACACAATACGAACAATACAAAGCATACGTTGCGAATAGGGTGTGACGTTTAGGTACTGAATGCTTGATACTGCGACAATACAATAACTTACTGACTTTGCTAATTTCCTGACTATATCGGATCTCTCAACTCAAACTCAGCTCAGTGGGGTAGCAGAGGTTAGAAATGTTTTTGCGGGGGCTCCACCCTTCGAAAAGGGAACCGAGTAGCTACAGAAGACTAAACTACAGAGATCCGTTTAGGTCACTTAAGGATCCTAGTCCAACCTCGTAGTTAATCTCAGTATATACCTCTGCGTGCTAACTCAGTCAAAATGCTTACGATCGCCGAAACGTACGTAAACACAAATACAATATGAAAACACTAACAGTACTACCTCCACGGCGATCGTGTTTACCTATAGTTCTACTGATCTCTCACTGATAAAAGCACACCCTTTAATTTTGACTAAGTTCTCGCTAACTCTCAATCAACGTGTAAATTACTCAAAGTTTGCCTCTCCAATAGCTTCTACTTAAACCTTCACTTGAGCAACTGGTTACAGGGGATTTAAACTGCTCGGACAAGCTTTTCGTG
Organism: Trissonchulus sp. WLG1_4; assembly: GCA_030248245.1. Lineage (NCBI taxonomy): Eukaryota > Metazoa > Nematoda > Enoplea > Enoplida > Ironidae > Trissonchulus > Trissonchulus sp. WLG1_4. The sequence goes on along the minus strand of JASANF010016651.1, from coordinate 49,925 downwards.
CTCTGCCCGTCGTGATTCGGGGGGGACACCAAGGCCGAGGATAACTAGGAACTTATGCCCTGTTTCAGACGCCTAGCTCAACTCTGACGCCTGCTTTTTCGGTGTCAGGGGACAACTACGGATCAACTCACTAATGCTATCTCAGCAATAAAACTTTCACTTTCCTTTTTGACTAAGGCTTGAAACTCTACTCGATATTAGAAATTATGTGTGACTCGTGTAACTATACGTAACCTGAAAGAGATAGCATGAATATACCTAATAATTAATCGTAGCTACGAACTGCAACCTAAATAACTCGCGTAATAGACAATGATCACTTTGAACTCAGAAACCGCTAAGGACACAACACCACGGACTGATACGGAACGTACACACGGTAATCAACCTGAAAACAACCTATTCTGGTTCCGGCACTCTTCTAGCCTGACCCTGTCTAGGCTAGATCACTCTACAGTTCTGATCTACTGGTCAACTCAATGGCTCAACAGGTCTACTGGCTATCCTACTACTGATCTGTCCTATAGGGTCAGCCTAGGGCACAACTAGGACAACACCAGCTGCTATAATAACTAACGGGTGAGGCCTGATGAGCTGAGCTGGATTGGCGGCACCACTGGACCCGGATGGAGCGGAGCGAACGGACGGCACGGGCGGACACGGCGGTGGCGGCGATAGCTGGACACACGGGAGGACAACCACGGTAGCAGGCGGCAACGCGGACACGGGGTGAGCGGCTACTGGCAACGGACGGGCAGCACAGCGGACTGGACGGCTAGGGGGGCTGGAGGCGAGAGCACGGACCGGGGGGTACTCGCGACGGACTGGAGCACGGGGGGGGGGGGTGCACGACGGCGCACGGGCGCAGTCGAGGGAACAGGGGTCAGAGGCGCTGGGAAGCGCGGCGGGACAACGACCGGGGGGCTGAGCGACACAGTCAGACCGGGCGCGGATGCGCACGGCACGGGAGACACGGGGGGAGAGACGTGGGCCGGAGACTGGGGAGCAATGAGCACAGGAGGGTGGGCGCTGAATGGCGCGGCAGTAATGCACTAAGGGGCACTATAAGGCCCGCTGAAAGAAATGGCAAAGCGCTTGGGGGCGCTACAGACAGAGTTCACGGGTGGCTGGAAAGCCGGCAGAAGGTCACACGGAGTCGGTTTTGGAGATATTTCGTTTATTGGACGCCTAAACAAGGCAGGAAATACAGTGGGGCAAACAGAGCAAGGAAATGGGTAAGGGCAAAAAGAGAGCAGGGGAGCAGGAGAGCAAAGTTCAGGACCGACCGTCCTCTAGCAGAGTTTTATACCGACTCCTTCAGCTAATGGGGGGAATTTTCGGCTTTTCTTTGTGTTGCTTTGTCGGGATCCACCGATCCCGAGTCTAACCAATCACGTTCGGCCATTCTTAGGCCCGCCTACCTAAACTTTCGCCTAAATCCACTTAAGGGCTGGGGGGTCGAGGTCTGCTCGCCCTCACACCTTGATTCCTAATTCCTTTTAATGGCCCTTGATTCCTGGTGGGCCCAGATATCATAATTTTTCTGCTCAACGCTGTAGGCCGACCAGGTAACTTAAACACTTGAGTTACTGTATTATGACAAAATTGGGAAAAACACGAACCATGAAACGAAAAAGAAGAGAAAGGGGGGAAGTAGGGGGGAAAGGGAAAAATATGACTAAAAAACCAATTATTACTTAACCATTTCATTGATATTACGTATTACTAAATTCTATACTTCATTACATACTGTGTAAACTTGAGACTTAATCGCCATACTTAATTATTATGCATTATGGGCTGCAGACCCATTCAAAACTTGACACGTACTATCTACCGTAATCCTTCAGTTAAAATTGCAGTTTTCAACTACAATTTTAGGCTCTCTTTTTACCCGACATACAAGCACGTACGTTCACAAAAACAGTTCAAAAAAGAGTTCATAGAGTCCTGCTGAAAACACTGATTAAAAGCATACCAAACATTACTATAGAATCATTACAAATTATCAATTAATAAGGCATTACAATTACGATACAATTCGGTCGTCTTTCAGCTCACTTCTACTGCTAAGTTCAACTAAACTCTCAGATATAACTTCGAATAACTTTCGCTATGCTTCACCTTTCCGCTTTCAACTTCACGTATTAATTCTCCACTTATTAATCTAACATTCCGTATATTTCACGACGCATAAAACCAACTAATTACTGAGTTTTAACTCGACAAAATCCGTTAATTACTGCCTTTCAACTTCCAGTTAGCTCGCCAATATCTGGGCTAATGCTATGGCTTAGCCCAGCAGGGGCGGTCCCAGGGAGGGGGGGGGGCGGGGGGCGGCCGCCCCCCCCCCCCCCGAAATTTTTCCCGACTGAAATTTTACACAAGGGTCCCCCCTTTGGTTTTTATGGTCCGGCCGGAAAATTTTTCTGATGCGTCCCCAATTGACCAAATTTGGCCTAAAAATCAAAAATTTCCCCCAAATTTTTTCCTGGGGGCTGCCGCCCCCAGACCCCTGCAACTCTGTGGCTTACTATTCCTAGTTATTCTCTTTTATCAAATCCTATACATGTATACATGAGTACATTATGCTGCATTTGCATGTCTACATGAGTACATTATGCTGCATTTAGTTGTGTCTTCTGTCTGATGTGACGTTCCCGTCATGTGTTTTATTTTCCTGTCGGAAAAAAAATTTCTGATACGTCTCCAGTTGACCGAATTCAACCTACAATTTGAAAAATTCTCCATTTTTTCCTGGGTACACCACTGGTTTTTACTGCAAACAGACTCAATTCATTGCCCTCGATATAACTGCGGCTATAAAAAATTAACGTGTAGCCGAAAAACACTATTATAAAAAGTCAAAAAATTTCTTCAGACCTCCGCCCCCCCCCCCCGAAATCGAAGTCTGGGACCGCCAGTGTAGCCCAGATATTGTTTACAAACAACTATCCGGCTAGCTTCCATACTCTCAGGGGCTTCCAAATCACTGCTTAAAACTGGTTAATTACTGATTAATAAAACACGACCCTCAGACAATACGGACAATTATCAATACGGACAATCAATACGAATACAGGGGCAAGTACTATACGACAAACGGCTTCAATTATTCACAAAGAGCAAAAGAAAAAGGGGCGGATACTGGTTAGGGACTTTATTACGTATTACTTCTACTTATTATTACTTCATTCTATGCTTATACTCGTACTACACTTCAGGGGGGACTTGGGGCTAACACACTTGACGATTAACTGAATCAGGCGCTCTCGTACGGACATAAGGGGGAAATGGGGTTTTGGGGAAGTACGCAAAACGGGGACTCCGCCCGCCTGAGAGTGTGGCCTCATTCTGCGCCACGTCTGATCGCTAAACTACATACTCAAATCGACCATTAGCTCACTTCTTGCAGCTACAACCAAAATTGGGCAAAACCTGTATCAATCAGGGGGCTCGTTAACCCTGTTTTATTACACTACCACATTAAAGCGGTTGTGTCGCGAAAGCAGTCAATTTTGGAAACGTGTTATTTGGTTTTTTGCGCAAAAACGTTTGCAGTTGCCAAAAAAACTGAAGATTGCGAAGATTTTTCAAACAGCTTCGCAAAATTGCGAAAAAAGTGAACAGGGTAGCTGAACCTGTAAGATGCCTTTGGTTTCTGTGGCTCGGCCTCGGCCTCGTTCTCAGTAGACCAAATATGACCGAAGAATTTAAAATTATTATTTCAAGTATAGTCAGGGCGACAAAAAATTTACAAAACTCATCCTTTCTATTTTTCTACGTGCCCTTTTGCAAATGAAGTGAAATGAGTGCCGTGAATATGGATGCATGCACCACTATTAAACATTGAATTTCCTACAAACATTCTAGTGACAGCAGTATGAAAATCCTCACTGAGCCCTAAAAATTGTGTAATTTTTTGTCTTCAGTGAGACAAAAAAAATACGCAGTAAACAAAAAAATTACAACTGTTTGGACCACTTTGTTGTCATTTTTAATGATTAAATTTTACTGTAACGGACAAGTTTTAGTGTTTTTTACACATTCCAGTCATGCTGGTAAATTTATTCTTTAAAAGTTTGATTTGGTTCCACATCGGGCGCAGCAGCTTCAACAGCGTAATTCAACTTTATGGCTTCCTTCTTTCTGCTTAAATCTTGCACCATTGACAGTTTTGCGAACGTTGAGTAGCCCTGGAACCTGAAATAAGGAATATTTACGCATACAGTAAGTCATGGACTTTATTTAGTTTATTTTGAAAATAATCACAACTCAAATATTTCAATTTTTCAATTCAAAGTTTCAATTTTCAATTTCATCTTTTTCTTATGTTTTGGTATAGAGCATTTAATAAACACGTATACAAACATATAAGCGTATATAAGCATGACAAATTTTAAGGCTTCATGTTCACCTTGAAGCGTTTGTTTCCCAGGAATTCCACTGTCAATGGTCCAGCCACAATATTCCACAGTTGGAAATTATCCAGGTCAGGACTCAGGTCCTTGTTGGGGTTCTTTGAAAATATTGTTAGGGTAAGCAGTGGGGTCCAAGCACTCCAGGGTCAAGTTGCTCACTGGTCACTTTTCATCCTGCAGCCATTGAGTTTTCAGTTTCCCAAGGAAAAGAATCGGTCGTTTTTTGGCAGTATCGTAGTAAAGTGCCGCGTACCAGTTTTCTTTGATTTCAGTCTCGGCCACGAGAGGACTAAGCGAGCTCCACAAGCTGCGCAAGTGCACCCATGAGGTCTTTTCAGAACGTGGCGGAAATTTCACTTCATTTTCATCAATATAACTGGCTTCAGATCGTTCAGATCTTTCATTTGCGGATTCTTCGTCTAAGTGTACACTGAATTGCTCGCAAGAAGATGATGAAAGTTTACGTTTTTTTGCCAAAGGTGCAGCAGCTTTCTTCTGCTCATTGGCTGATTTTTTAGCCATCGTAGATTTTATGGCCATCGTAGGTAAGCAGCTCCTTCGTTTTTTGAAACTATCCACTGGACCATGCTGATCATGAAATAATCAAAGAATATATCCATAGTGATCCAGCCATTATCAGACACGGGCACACGGTGTAGACAGTGTCAGGGCAGTCAGGGGTTTCGCCACGCCATGAATCGTACATTCGCATGCCCTTATCCACAATACGAAGATCCATACATGATCCATCGGTGCATATTGTAGCAAGACCTGTAGTGCTCATTTTCCCGGATCCTGCTACAACTCTCAAAGTTTTTTCACCGCGCACGTCGACTATCAAAATTTGGCGCGGGTCGTGACAGAAGTTGGTTTCGTCCGTATTGAAAATTCGCTCAGGCCGATTTTGTAAATCTAAGTCAAATATTTTTTCCAAAGTGTCGTAAAATCACAAATCAAAAAATGTCCTTGGTAGCCTGGAAGCGGCTAATCTGGATAATGGCCGGCTTATTCAAAGATAATTTATGCCGTGCCACAAAGCCCTTTGACTAGTACTTTTGGGGCAATTGGTCTGTGGTTTCCCACGATTTCACTGCTCGACTTTCAGGGTCTTCTTTTATCCACTCTGGCACGAACTGTGGTATCTCGGTGCGCCGGCACGGAAAACCTAAAAATATGATCTGAGTCAGGAATGCAAACAATAGATACTACATACATTTGTTGCCGTTTTTGATAAGGTTCTATTCTACTGCTCGTGTGTGAATGACACATGTATCTGAGACAGATAACTGAAAATGTATATAAATTGATGTATATATGTATATAACCATGCTTTACAACGAGGGCATAATTTGGGGCGGTCTTGTGCAGACATTTTGACTGCCTTTGTACCGGTTTGTGTGTTTTTAGCGCCCCTTTCCTTAGTTCAACGAAATATTAACCGTGCGTTTCAGGTAAGAATAGTATATATATATATATATATATATATATATATATATATATATATATATATATATATATATATATATATATATATATATATATATATCATACACATTTTACATACAAAGACATGTAATTTTTACCGCTTCTGATAAGTGTTTTGAACGCTTCGGCAAGTTCTGTCATTATGTTCGTCCAAAACGTGGCTTTTCCTTGCCGGGAATCTTTTCTGTGTGATCGGAGTCCTTGGCGAATTTTCTATTCGTTCAGCAATGTCGTAACGGAAACGCCTGTCTCCTTCCGGACCTGTCGAAAACTCTTGCCCGCCTCTCTAAGCTTAACTGCTCGATCAAGGGCTTGTTGTGTATGTTTTGGTCCTTTCTTAACGTAGCGTAATAGCGGCCTGACATTATTGGCCAATTAATTAAACACAATACAGTCAGCTCTGAAACAAACATAAATATATACTATATATACTATACTGAAACGAACAAATATACTAATTGCTGTCCGAAATTTGTCGAATCTTAATTTGTCCTTCTTTGTCACCCTCGTTTTTCTTTTTGTCTATGCTGTATTTTTTTAAGTTGTAGCGGACAAAAAATAACACGTTTTTTTTTGTCTAACGTACGATAATTTTGCGAAAAATTGGAGACAAAAAAGAAAAATCTGTTATGCCAAAAATTGCGGAGCATTGTGGTTGAGATACTGCATGCCAAAAATATCTGAGCATTGTGGTTGAGATACTGCAAAAATCTGTATCTATATATAGCTGACGTCAGCTTAAGCCGAAAAATGGGTTAAAAACTTTGTGATTGGGGTACAGGAATAATAGGGACACCATGTACCCACTAGGGTACATAATATGAAAAGTAATCAAACTTTGGTTGACTGCACTAAACCCAATTTAGCAGTTACATGCATCTAGCTCCGCAATGTGAAAGCAGTAGTATAAGGTTACATGCTACATTATTCAGTTTTTGCGTATTGCAAGCAACTTAAGAAATTTCAGCTGTTTTTTTATTTGTCTACTGGGCACCGTTTTTTTATTTGTCGCTCTAACTATCTGACTTATTTCGATTCATAACAGAAGAATTAGCTAACTACTCTTGGGTAGACCTGGCCAATATTAACTGTAGATTTTGTCTCACAATGAATTTTTTAGATTTTGTCTACTTATCAACATATACACGTTATCGAAACTGCCTACTTTACTACATACTTTTTGACTTATACTTATTTATTTACTCATACGTTTACTCATTTAATCATTTACATACTGCGTTTTTGCACTCCTCGATGAGAGTGTTATAAACTTCAAAATATACTGGTAGTTTTCAGCAAGCTTGCGCTTATCCAGATTTCCGTACCCTGTGAAAGACTCCTCAGTGTTCCAGCATTCCAAGCATACATGTACACGGGGTCTCGGTTTGGGGGGGGCTTGTCCCGAAATTGTCGACATTTAGGGGGGGCTTGTCCCGATATTTTGTCCCAAAAACGCGAAAATTTCCAAATTTTGCCTAAAAATGGGAAATTTTTAGCGAAATTCCGATATTTTTAGCGATTTTTTCGTTTTTTTGGTCATTTTTGAAGCATTTTACGGCGATCTAAAGCGATTTTGGGGTTTCAGAGAGGGGGGCTTGTCCCGACTGGTCAAATCTGAGGGGGGGCTTGTCCCGGAATTTCAAATCTGGGGGGGGCTTGCCCCCCCCCCCCAGACCCCCCCCATGTACATCTGTGATTCCAAGGGATCAAAGATTCGAAAGCAATTGAGAATCTCGGTCAATTCATGAAATCTTTCTTTCAGTGAGTTTATCCTTGACGCTGCAGTCAAGTCTAAGCAAATTTTACAGCAATGAAGAAATTATTTAGCAATCATAACTTGAACTGTAGACGAGAATGATAGATACCAAGTTGCAGATTTCTATGCAGGCTACCATCAGTGTAAAGCATGGAAAACATGCCAGTAATTTCCATGCATGCTTTTGATTTCGTTCCTCGAGGAATTATCAGCTTCGTCGATAAACTAACGGCGTGGCTGTTTGAATGCTAGCTCTCCAGCGTCATGCAGAGCTTCCAGCTTTCGATCAGACGGGCCCGGTGTGATTTCTTCAGTACAGTATTCGTTCTGTAGCGTAACATTGGCTCCATCAGATATAAACATGACTATTTTCTTCATAAGTTTGTTCCCATAAAAATAATGCACGAATGCTCTTGTAATTGATGAAGCTTTGCTGGACTTGAGCTGGAGAACGGTCAGAAACCGTTGGAGCGCATTTCGCGTGTCCTTGTCCCACATGCTGGGTATACACGAGTAACTGTTTTGTCATTTTGATGTCCGTTTTAAATTTTACATCATACTTAAATCTTCCACCGACAAATTTCGCAAATTCATCAGAAAGATCGTATGTTATATATTCCCTGTCATAATTTTGAGTTTCGGATCACTATCACCATTTTTGTCCAAAACGAACACTTTGCCACGCAAATGGGCATGCGCTGCCTGGATTGTTTCTTTGACTTTGCCGAGATAGCCTTTATCGCCGCACCTTTATGCTGCTTCTCATTAAATAAGGGCTTTTGATTTTCTTTTTTCGATTCAAATTGAATTCTTTCAAATTTTTAGCATTGTGCAGGATTTTGAAAGCTTCATTCGAATTAATTAAGGCCACAATCATAGCCTTCGGATGAGTTTTATTGTGAATCAATGGGAGGCCTTCACCAAATCAATATTAAAATCTTCACTGATATTATCACAGATAAAGTTGACCACGTTAGCTTATCGTTGTTATCCGTAACATCAAAATTTCGTATAATTAATATCTGTTTTCAGCCATATCTGCCTCTTCAAGTACTTGTTTTTCGAGTTGTTCAAATCGGGCTTCGTACACAGTTGACGCTTTTCTCATTTCTTCCATTATCTCTCACTTGGCGTAATAAACTGCGGACTGAACCAGCTGAATTGTTTGGAAATCCGAAGATTCAGCTTGAGAATTAGTAAGTGAGCATAATATTCGCTGATATTTTAGGTTCTGCTGGTGGGTTATTGTTGTTAGCTAACTTTGTTCATATCATGTTTAGGTAATCTGTTACTTATATAATGTGAATTAATTTGTCTGTAGTGTGCGTGTTATTAAGACAAAAATGCCAGATTCAAAACAAATGTATCATTGTGTGTAGACAATGCAAATACGATTAGTAACTGCAAGATACTCATTGGTCAATCATTAGATAAACCGAAAATCTGTGACGCACTTTAACTGGCCTCCGTAGTTAATGTGTTAATGTTAATGACTAACTTTAACTGGGCGCACACTTTCCCGGTAACACATACACACCAACGGATACAGTTAATTACTGTAGTATTCGATATCAATATGAGAACGTACTACTGTTACACTAACATTGAACTGTACATTTATTGAGTACGTATTTAATTAACCACAGTTCAAAATTTTTAATTAACCACAGTTCAAAATTTTTAATTAACCACAGTTCAAAATTTAGAAGTAAAGCAAACTTTCTCAGGTCGACTGACAAACAGTTCGTCTACCTAGCGATCCATCTTTTCAAGGTGTACAGAGGCACATCTAGCAATGTTACTAGTAGTAGCTGTAGTCACCGCCCTCCTTCTTATAAACAAAAGCATTCGTTTTTCTACGACTTTTGTGAAAGAGGCATAGCAAAACAGTAATATTTTCGCCTAAAATGGTCAAAATTGAAAGTGAAAAGGCTAATATTTAAGGCTGGCTGTCCATGTTTTAGTAGCCACAATTGAGTGATAACATTCCTCGTATTTTAATTCTTACAGGATGGTAAATTAGACTGGTGGAGAGATAGTCAAGACATGCAGCCGTCTACATCTATTGAATACTGACTAACAAAGTTCACACAAAGGTCACCAGGGCGAAATTTGCAAATAATTTGTCATATTATTGAGGGAGGTAAATGTAAGTAATTTGAAGCGATCAATTAATAATTTTACATATGAAAAGTGTTGCATTGACCTTATGCACTTGAACTTCGTATTCTTCCATTCAAAAATTTTAATTTTGTATTTAAAGCGGGGGTAGAGCGTGGAGGAGCGCCCCCCTTTCAGAAGACATGCTATTTTAAAATTTTTAAAAAAGTAGAACATGTACTAAGAAGTTCTTGCATCGGCTAGAGGATTTTTATTTTTTAACAAATTTTCTGAATTTTATATACCGACGAAACTCCGCTTACTTAGACTTCTTCATAGCTTATTGGCAAGATTTGAACTTTTGGGTCATACATTTTTCAGAAGTAATACTGTTTAACTGTGTGTCAGGTGTCAGGGTGTCACTGTGTTGTTGGGTGCAGTTTCTTAGCAATTTGAGTAACAGTATATAAGTAACCGTATATAAATGGGGCGAATTTACGTACTCGACTCATTTTGGACAAATTCATACAAATCAACTTAACGAACCGGCGGTAACTTAACGATAGTTTTGTTGAGGTCTGAGCCGACAACCGAGATACGCCGAGGATCTGCGCACCACACTACCTGTCATAGCACAGTAGATTAATATGTAAACTCAGAATACTTAGTTTAAACAGTTACGGGAAGCCATGTTTTTACATTCTGAATTTAAAATAAATATTTTGGATTGGTATTTTTTTCGTTAATATCTGGACAGGGTTGCAACAAGTTCGCATGTTTGCATGCAACGCATTGTACAGACAGATAGCGTTCTTATGCAAAAAGACAAGTTTTTGCAAAATTGTAAATTTATGTAAAAGTGTATCGCAACAGAAACATATGCGGCGCCATGTTTTAGCTTGTTTCTAAGAATTTGTCACATTGTCTATAAGCAACTTGATTGGTTTACTTACTCGATAAGGATCAATTGCTGATCATGAAAATTATACTTTTATAATGTCCTTTTATTGCCATAAAAATAAATTATACGTGAAGCGGCTGCTGTGAAAAGCAATACAGTATTCCGATGCGGATTTGTTTATTTTTGCTTGTGAACTAACCAATAAAAATGGGAGATGAGGGGCTACCAAGAACTATGTATGTATGGAAACTGCACTGTAGAACGGACGGCCTTTTTAGACTGATTCATTGCCTAGGATTATTGATGATTGTATTTTCTTGATCAGGCAGTAAAGTTTTCAGTTATTTTCAGTCGTTTGTAGTTGATGTAAATTGAACCGAAAATCAGAATATTAAGACGCAGACGTTTTCATCATATTATGATGTTTACTGTCAAATTTAATGTTCAGACGAAAATTTGTTTTTTGGCAATATGAAATTTAAAATAAAAAACTAAAAAAAATCCGAATAACTATAAAGTGTTACTTTGACCAGTCTCCGGTTAGATTACGTATCCAAAGTTTTGTTTCAAAATTCTACCGTGGATGTTCCTAATATTTTTAACGACTTGTTTCGCTTACATTTCTGTTTAAGCAAGATCAGATGCAGACGATTCATCAAGGAAATTAACACTGATAACCCTGGAACTCGTGATGTGAAAGTGAATGAGTTTATTATCGTCGAGAACTTGATGATTACTCGTTGTTAAATAGCTTCAAACACCTTATCCTTGCTTCAAGTAAAGGCATTATTGAATCACGCAACATTGCATTGCCTCAAAATTGGGACAACTGTGCCGATGTTGTCAGGATTGATTGTTAAACATTGACTATACATAAACGCATTTTTTTATCGGAAGAAAAGCTTAGTTTAGCATTAGCTCTTACTGAGGCCGGGTTTTGAATCTGCAATTGTGTTTAATATTCGACCCAGTTTGATTCCCCATGGAAATAACCTTCCGAACGCAGTCATATTGCTACATTCGACAACGTTTCTGAATGATTACTTATCTGAACGCGACGATCTATACCTGACTCTACGACGGTCTAAACGCTTTTGCAGTAGACATGGTAGTGTACGGACGGCGAAGCATAGTTATACAACAGTATCCATTGTTTACGAAAATACATTCAGGTTTCAAAAACTATTTTGATTGTTATGAACATAGAAGTGTATTTTGACTATTCGCTTAGCAGTTAATGTTTTTGTGGTGTTTTCTGGTCAGGTCCTATTTTATGCGGACTGGTACGGGTACTACGCGAAAGAGCGAATGAAACGGCTCGGTGACGTAATTGTGAATGCGCTTTGCGTCGAAGTACCTGTGGACCCCTGCTCCACCTGTGGACCCAGGTGGTAGTTACGTTTATTCGCAATCGCAGCTTTCATTGTTACATTATTTTGTAATTGCTGAATCAATTTACAAGCGGTCTTTTGCATATTATCAACCAACTTATTTTTTACAAAATTACACCTTTTCAAGTGTCGATAACACGCATAGCTTACACACCAACTATTTTGGTGAAGCCTATCAGTTTAGTTTTAGACATTTTCCCATATTTTTCATTATTTCTTCGCTCTGGTAAATAACGTCCGCATACTGTAAAGTAATTTATACATATGCCACATTTATGTGTTGTGCAAGTTTTAGTATGCCAAACTAAGCGCAGTGATTCAGCATATTTTTACTGTGACCAAAAGTTTGCCTCAAATTTTAGGAAAAAGTCAAGAAAAGGCAGTTTTCATGATTTTGGTGGGCTCTAACTAAAAAAATATTTAACCGTTTCACTCAATTCGAAAAAGGATTCGGGGAAACTTATTTGGCTGGCTACTGTCAAATTTGTTTTCTTTGCATTCCCATGACCCCGTCAGGATATTTGTTACTCAACTAAAATCACTCACTATGCTCAGAAATGACGGATTTTTAAAAAATTTTAAACTGAATTAACTGGGGCCTCGTTGGGGTCATTTAACATTACACCAAGCACAGTCTGTCCTTGACCGCTGAAGAAATGGTGGACAAAATTGTAAAAAATGCCATTTTATGAGACTGAAGAAAATTTGTAATTTTTGAAGGGAGCTATTAAAACTACCAGGCATACATGTACACGGGGTCTCGGTCTGGGGGGGCTTGTCCCGGAATTTTTGAAATTTCGGGGGGGGGGGGGCTTGTCCCGAAGTTTCGGGGGCTTGGGCGGACAAAAAAGCAAAAATTTATAATTTTTGCCTTAAAAGTGGAAATTTTTGGCAAAATTTGGCTATTTTTAGCAATTTTTTTGCTTTTTGCTCGTTTTTTAAGCATTTTACGGCGATCTGGGGCAATTTTTGAGAGTTCTGGCCCCTTTCAGCAATTTTTTTGCTTTTTGCTCGTTTTTTAAGCATTTTACGGCGATCTGGGGCAATTTTTGAGAGTTCTGGCCCCTTTCTTGCAGCATCAAGGAGGGGGGGCTTGTCCCGGTGGGTCAAATCTGAGGGGGGGCTTGTCCCGAAATTTCAAATCGGGGGGGGGGGGGGGCGTGCCCCCCCCCCCAGACCCCCCCATGTACATCTGTGCTACCAGGGCTTTTGGTTACTATAACATATGCTACCAAATTTTCTAGATAATAGATACATAAGGGACTATATATCACTGTAAATTATGTTGTCAAATGGTTTTTTGTATTTTGTGATATTGGCATGAGAATTCAGAATTGGTGTTAAAAAACTTCAAAGTTACCGATCGCCTAGTACAACTAACAGAAGTATGTCATATTTTAGCTGAAAATATTCTGAAAATATTATGGATTAGACCTTTTTTGAATGGCGTTTCTGAGTAGTGTAGGAGCCACAAAAATTTACCTACAATTTTCCAAGTTCTCAAAAAATATATACACGAAAAATCTTTTTTTGAGTTATAGAATGACCGTAAAAGTTAGAATTAATTTTAAACTAAGCTCAAATATTGCTGTCTACATTTGCAATGTCTGTGCCAAATTTGATTTTGTTTGATCAAGTATTTTTTAAATTATTGCAAAAACTTTGAAAACTTAACTACCACCTTAAACGAACTGTACGAGGACGGATTCAAAATCACTCAGCGCCGTCGGCCTATTCTACAGTGAAAACAGAGAAACAGTGTTTAAAGCCAGCAATCGTGACTAATCAAGGCAGGCAATGTAGTGTGTGCAGTAGATTAGTAAGTGTGCCTGTAAATATTATAATATTTGGTATTACTTTATGGTATTTTGTTGTATTAGACCATTAACTGATTTACTGTTGTAGTTGTATTTTGTTTTTGGTAGCAGCAGTTTGGTCGACTTTCCAATTATCCCTGACCAGTGTAGGCGGAAATGAATCCCGTATAACTCAACGTTTTAACAGAACGAATTTTGAGTAAATTTATATAAAACCAAAGTTTTAATAGTTTCAGAAACAGGCCCCCAGATTGTGTAGAGTGTCTTAGGCTAGAAGCAGTGATCCTACTACACTGTCTTAGGTGACGTTCCCATCTTTTGTTTTGATTTTCCTGTCGGAAATTTTTCTGATACGTGTCCAGTTGACCAAATTCGGCCGAAAATAATACGTATCCAGTTGATCAAATTTGACGTAAAAATTGAAAAAAGTGTCCGGGGCCGTGGCTGCCGCCCATAGAGCCGTGCAACTTTGTTGCTAAGTGACTATCGCGTTCGTAATGCGAATTTAAACTTTATAATGTCTAAAAAGGGCATTTTAACCCATTACAAAAAATCTAAAAGTCACTCCCCGAAATTTTTTCTGGGTATGTACATCACTGGTTGCTACTCAAGGATATTCCGATGTCGGTGAACATGAACTATATTTGGTCTGGTTATGTAACGAGTAGGCTTTTCCAGGGGGTGGCAGTTTCGTTATCCACTGAGAGTAATGGCAGATATAAGCGACAGCTCTCTAAACATTGTAAATACCAACTCTTGAACTATATAACTTTGGTTACTACTGTACTGCATGTGTTATATACTTGTGTACTCTGTTACAGCTGAAAATTCTACCGAATTTCATCCCGGATCATACTTTTGGTGCGAAGTTGAATGCAGATTTGTCCTTTTGATTTGATGAGTATGTAATGTTTGTAATGAAACGTTCTTAATCAAGCGTTTAGCTTAACATTATTTAAACGCTGACCAAACGCTATTCTGGAAGACGATTAGCCTGTAATCGTTTAACCACTAGTGAATTTGTTTAACAAACAGTTGGTTGGCATTCAGGATGGTTTTTGCTTATCAGTGTACTTTAATGTTTCGATTTTAACCACTTCCTAACTTATAAGTTAGTATATACATCAAGTTATGTAAAGCAGTACTTTATTTTATTTTATTTTATTCAAGTGTTTTTTATATCCTAAAATTTATGCAGTATTAGAATAAACATGCGTGCCGACCGGATCAGCTGGGCTAACCTGTCCAGCGGTAGGGTGCTGTTTCAGCCATCACCTACCTAGTTGTGCGTTGAAAATTTAGGGCGGTCTAAAAGTTTAAAATTTGCTAAACTGCTTTGGTCACATTCCCATATTTCACTATCACATCCCTTGTATAACCCCTTCAGCGATTTTTTTAAAATTCAAACGAATAAAAGCGATGCAAGAGACAATAAGATTGACATGGGATCCACCGTCTTGATCTGCACAAAATTTTACTCACAGCTTGCACACACGCAATAAAATTTGCAGGTGAACCAGCTCCCCATCGTCTATTCAGCATAGGGGTTCATCGTGCATGTAACATAGAAGGTACATGTCACTATAGACATACGTGTAACGAGGCCCAAATATTGGGGGGGCCTCTCCGGCCAAATTTTGGGTACCCCCTCTCCCTGATCGACCAAAAATACCCTAAATTTTACAAAATTTTGTAAAATTTTCACAAAAAAGTGCCATTTTACTATATTTTGCCCAAATTGTTGAATAGAAAATGCTTTCTTGAAAATAAATTATATATACAAAAATTAAGTATTAAAATTGAAAGTATCGCTGTTTTGCTCATGTAAAATTTTCTGTCAATAATAATTATCATCCTAACGGATGATAATCCTGTTTATCTGGTCACTTATAAAGCATGTATAAGTGGTGTTTATTGCGCCAACAAACAAAAAACCAAGCACTGTAAGCACAACACAAAAGCAAGATTAACGCACGTTAAACAGCTAGAAAACAGAAAAGATACAGGAAATATAAGCATATAACAAAGCAGAAACTGGACAAAAACTGTAAACATGTTCAACAAGAAACAACAAAAACGAAGCACGATTGCAATCGAAAAACAAATAGAATAGTTTACCAAAATAAACAAGGTCAAAATAATTAGCAGAGAAATAGAAAAATAGCAAAAACGCAGCATCAGTAGCAGTTCGTTTATGAAAAACAGAAGTAAAAAAAAACCGAAATTTTTGCAGGTATGTACAAAAGCAGCACAGGCGCAAAAAAACGAAAACATTATGGGTTGAACAAGCACTTAGACAGGAGCAGTCGACTTTCCAAGCTGTCCTTTATGTACAGTATCGGTCTTTACTGGTAGACGATTTCCAACGACCGTGTAACATAATGGACCGCTCGGAAAGGCGCTGCTCAGCTGCCAGCGTGGCTCCCCCCGACCTAAAACTATGGGTTCCAAATGGGGCGGGGTCTTTTCCGATGGCTTTCAGGTTGGCTTTGAGGGCTTTCGCGTAACTGCTGTAAGAATTGGGGGACTGGGTGACACGAACGTTGCCCAAGCTGGGATCCCAGTTGAATTTGGGAAATAATGGAAGGTGGCTGCCTGTTCTGGGAAAATATTGCATATATTCTTTCAGAGCATGGACAGGGCACAGAATGTTTTTTGTGCATGAGACAACTACCGAGTTTCCCTGTCTGTACCTGTCGGTTTTCGACTGCTTGACCCTCACCGAAACATGCGACATGTCTGGTGCTATAGTAATGTCAGAAACGGTGAGAGCCAATAACTCTGAAGCACGCAAAAAACCTGAGATCGACAATAAGTACATGGCTAAGTCTCGACGCCCGGTGAGCGAATTTCGCTGTACCAAAAGGTTTCTCAATTGCTCTAAAATTTTAGGGGACTTATTGGTTCTTTTGGCTGACAAGGTTGGGATAAAAGGCGACGAGCTCTTTGAAGCACTAGTTGAAAAGTCTTGTTATCGGTTGGATCTTCAATACTTAGCAGTTTCATATACCATCTTAAAGCAGCGACCGAGGAGTTGACAGTAACAATGTTTTGCATAGTTTTTACAATAAAAGCAGTAACTGAATTTGGATCCCTAGTTGATAATTTCGATGTTTACAAAAATTCTAAAAAGTCTCCTATAACGCGTAAATAGACTCGAAGAGAAGTGGGTGCAATGGAATTAAAAATCAATAAGAGCAAAAATTCTCGCAGTGTTGGAGCGTTAAATTTTGACCATTTAAGAAACTGCTTTACAATAGCGGATACAGTTTCACTTTCCCTCACTGATAAAAAGATCGGGTCATTCCTGAAGGTCAGTAGAGGTTGATGAGTATTGACCACTGGTTTGCGGCTTTTCGCCCCCTTCTTGATGACGCCAAGGGTTTGGGCATTCTCAAATGTAGTGCCCGCGTGAGTTACACCCGTAGCAAATTCGGCTGGCCAGGTTTTGTCCCCTGAGCAATCGGGCGGAGAAGCTTTGGCGAGCACCCCCTGGACGAAAGGGAAGGCGTACGCTACCTCTGGGCTCACCACCCCCGCGCCCAATACCGAAATTCCCTCTACCGCTGGTTTGACCTTTTTGCATCTTGAGCGCTGCGGTTAGAGCTTTTCGTTTTGTAGGCGATATAGCATCTAATTGGCTCTTACGCTCCATATTGGCAACAACACTCCAGCCGGTATTGTTGGCAATTAGGAGCGTCTCCTGTCGATCGACTATTTTATGAATGGCGCTCGTGACTAGACGTTGTACCTTGGTAATCGGCGGATCGGTATTTTTGCGAGGCTTGGTGATGGCCAAACAGGCTGCCCGCAAAATTTCCAAAACGGTTTCATTCAACTCGTACTGGTGTTTGACCACTTGTTGAGTAAAGGTCAGTTGTGAGCTTTTTGGTAAAGCTGAGCCATCCGTCTTCGACACAGCTTGGTCAACTGAAAACAAATATTATTTCACTTGACTTCGCCAATAAGCATAAACTGATAGCCTGTTAAATACTTTGACCTCTTTTTAACTCTCTCTTTTTAACGCTCATTTCTATGTACATGATGCGTTTCATTTTATCAATCCCATAGCTTTCATTGGTGCCAAGATGGGATGGGTGGGTGGGGATATGCTTGAGTCAACAGTTACGTACTAACTGTACAGAGCGACAGTACAAAACCTACATTACACAACCGCAGTAAACGCCTGAATGACTGCATTGCAATATACGCATCAATTTACTTCCTCATTTGCATATTCGATAAATATGCAAATGAGCTAATTTGCATAATGTACAATTATGCAAATTAGTTGTACCACGTGACCAGATAAACACAAATTATCATCCTAACGGATGATAATCCTGTTTATCTGGTCACTTATAAAGCATGTAAGTGAAATTACTAAGGAGTTTTGCGATTAATTGTGATTTGGCAAACGCATGAGTTTGACCGCTCGCAAAGAAATCGGGTAGTTTTTTCGATTTAGGCTAAACTTTTGCTGAGAGCCAGGAAGAATGAGGCTTGAAGCGTTAGGAATATCTATTGAGTCGGCTATTAGATTAGCATACTTTGAAGTTGGCGTTAGCAATGGCCAAAAATGAGCAGACGTCCACAAGGGAACGATTAGAGTTGCTTTGCAGCCATGTTGAGCAAAATGCGCAAGAAATTGTGGGATGAGATGGATTGGAGGCACTGCCCAACAGTTTTCATTTGTCCAAGACTTTGAAAAAGCATTTACGCCAGCAGTGCCTGGTGACCAAAATCGCGAATAAAATTTTTTTGTCTTGGTATTCAAAGAGTTTGCGAACAAATCTACAAAATAAGGCCCCCATTCATTTTCTTGACACTGGAAAAGGGTTGAGTGAACACCCCAGTCGTCCCAGTCTTTGACCTTGCTGAACTGATCAGCAGCGCGATTTTGGTCACGAGGGATCCATTGTGCACTAAGCTCAATATTCATTCTTCTCCCTAGCCAAAAAATTTTTAGAGCGACATTTTGTAATGGTTGTTTCATGCTCCCTTTTTTTATAATGACTGGTACAGCTGCATTGTCACAAAAAATGTGCACTTTTTGCCCTTTCAGCATAAAACCCAGTGCATTAAGCGCATGTTCAACTGCTGACAATTCTCGCATTGCGGAACTTGTTTTTGAAAGATCAGTGCTGAATGGCTCAGCAGCAATAAACTTGCGACCGTCTAACTGTATTACAGCGGCCCAAGAGTGACACGAAGCATCGGTCCACATATGACACACAGTTTTGGCCTCTGATGAATCTGATGATTGCTCATTCGTTAGCCGTCGCACACAGGTCTCGGATGCGCTTAGCGGTCGCCCAAAACTCTTTGCTGCACTTAGCTGTCGCACAGAAGTTTCTGTCGCACTTAGTTTTCCGTTACACTTAGTGGCTGCACAAAACTTTCTGTTGCACTTAGCGCTTGCAGACAGCTTTTTGGCTCAATTTGCTGTTGCACAAAGCTATCTGCTGCACTTAGCTGTCGCACCCAACTTTCTGCCGCACCTAGCGGTTGCACATGGCTTTCTGTCACACTTAGTAACTGCGCATAACTTTCTGTCGCACTTAGCGGTTGCAGATAGCTTTCTGTTCCATTTTGATGTGGCACAAAGCTAGCTGCTGCACTTAGCTGTGGCACACAAGTTTTTGTCGCACTTAACGGTCGCACATAGCTCTCTGTCACAGTTACTGACTGCACAAAACTTTCTGTCGCACTTAGCGGTCGCAGACGGTTTTTTGTCCCATTTCGTTGTGGCACAAAGCTATCTGGTGCACTTAGCTGTCGCGCTGCATTTAGCGGATGCACATGGCTTTCAGCCGCACTTAGCGGTCGCACGCAGGTCTCTATTGCAACTAGCGGTTGCACCCAGCCTTCAGCCTCACTCAGAGGTCGAATACAACTTTCCGACGATCCTAAAGATCGTACACAATGTTTTAGTTGTTCCTGCCAGAATAGTAATTCACTTAGAACACAAAGATTAGATATTATAGTTTTGTCAATTTGGTCATAGTTTGCAGCTAAACCATATATGGCTCGAGTCTGTAACATTACTACATCGCCATACACAATACGCAACGACATGATTGATCCAGCAACCGTTAAAATTCGACGGGCGGTGCACTTTGGGAATTGCTCATACAAGGTATCTAACCGATTTCTCACAATTTCTAGTTTTTTCACCGGAACGGATATAGAAAAATCTCCTGTGTTTAAAGTAAATCCAAGAAATTCTAGTTTTTTGGTCGGATTTATTATACATTTTGAAATACCAAGTAAGAAACCGCTGTGCCATAGTTCTGCTGCTACATAAAACAGATGCTGGATCAGAACTGATTCTGAAGCCGCGGTTATTAAAAAATCGTCCAGATAGCAAAATATTTCAATTCCCATCGATCTCCATTTACTAATCAAAGGTTTCAACAGTTTGGTAAATAGAAAAGGAGCTGATGAAATACCGAAAGGCAATACATTGTACACATAGTATTTGTTTTGCCAAAAAAAACCTAGATATTGGCAATGCTTTGCTGCTATATGGACATGATGGTAACCACTTTTTAAATCTAATTTTACCAAAAAATTGTTTCTCTTGATCGACGGTAAAGTGTTTTCCAAAGTTTCTAGTTTGAATTTGTAGTTTACTAGATAGCAATTCAAAAATGAGCATTCCAAGATCAATCTCTTTTTTCCCGATGCTTGAATGGAAACAGACAGTGCGTTGACACCAGTTGGTTGGTGTGAGCAAAAACTAATTGAACCAGTTTTTAAAAGCGAATCAATTTCTGATTTAACAAATTCAGCATGCGCGCTGGCTGATTTATTATTCGGAATTAAAAATTTTGGTGGAAAACATTTGAATGGCAGAGGGTACCCCGATTCTATGACCATTCTCACAAGGGGCGATACCGGCAGTTTTTGCCAAAAAGTTTTATGCTTGTGCAGTCTTTTGAACATAATTCCTTTTTCTGCCCCGTCAATATGGTAACCGATTACATGTGCCAATGCCGACTTACAGTTCTCGACGATTTTAACGTCCGAATCAGAGCTGGAATCCGTTCTAACCCGTTTGGCTGTCTCCTGCCCCCGAACACCAAGCTCCTGCAATTGCTCGAGTAGGGAATAGTCAAAATTAGCGGCATTGTGACCAGTTGGGCTGGCGCTGGATTGGTTAGCATCAGGTTGCTGAGCTGAGAGGTTTTGCTCCAGTAATCCTGAGATGACTTCTGCAAGGGGTCTCTTTCGTGGTTGGTTCTTGTCACGCATGGCTGCAAAGGAACAATGGAGTTTACTACATGCGATTCCAAATTTGCATACAGCTACAGACAGCTACAGCTAAACTATGCAACTAGAATCTCATTGAGGTATTTTACTATTATTAAAGCAACAAAAAAAACAAAAAACGCCAAGTGGCATTTCTGTTAAAATAAAGCATGCCTCTTGAGCACTTTATCAAGTTATCTAGCAGAATGCTACCTTTCTAATACAAAAATTACACAGAAAAATGCTTGAGTCAACAGTTACGTACTAACTGTACAGAGCGACAGTACAAAACCTACATTACACAACCGCAGTAAACGCCTGAATGACTGCATTGCAATATACGCATCAATTTACTTCCTCATTTGCATATTCAATAAATATGCAAATGAGCTAATTTGCATAATGTACAATTATGCAAATTAGTTGTACCACGTGACCAGATAAACACAAATTTTCGACATCTTCCAGTTACTATTGACTGTGGGAGCAGTTAATTCGAGGATGAAGAGACGATTCACAATTCTGTATGTGATTTTAGTATCAAACGTGAACGGCAAAAAAGGTGGAGCCGCTTGAACGGCAGCTACCTGCAGACAGTAGCCAAGCCGTGCGAGGTTTACATACGTACAAAGTATACAGACAGTAAATTGGAAAGCATCATTATGATTTAGAATCTTTTTAGCATTCGTAATGTTACAGATGTGACGCAGAAATCAAAATATTCTGTGACCAGTTCGGCAGTTCCTTCCAATTGCAAGTTTTGCAGTTTGCGAATCTGTGTTTTGCGGTTTTGTTTAAATAATTGTAACTAAACATTATCAAAAGTATACTTTTTCAGTTTGTTCAAAAAACACCCGAATTTCAGTAATTTTTTTAGGGTTTTAAAAATCCAGTATTATATTTTGTAAAAAATAACAAAAAGTATTTTTGTTATTCTAGTCGCTGGTTAATTGATTGTGTGTGTAATGCCTATGCTTTGGCTTACTATGAATTTTATGTGTGCCAAGATTGTGAAGATATAAGCCCGCTTCATACATACTTGTCTTTATTCTCCCTATCAATTTATCTTGAACAATTTCAAATGAACCAATTTTTTGCACAATCAAAGTAATTGAGGGCAAGTCAAGTTCGCATGCTATGTAAGAAGTCGATGATAACAATATTCTGTCGAAGTTGCACAATAGTTGACAGAAAATTGTCATTGATCCTGTTTACTAATGTTCTTATGTCAAAAAAGGGAGGGGGGATTCTTACCGAAAGAAAGACAGCATCACCATCAGAATGACCCAGGGGGGATTCGAACCACCCATCTCTGGATCTGCAGACCAGTGCTCTACCGTCGAGCTACTGGGCCGATGATGAGCTGTCGTAAATCCCTTTAAGAACTCTATGAGGCCTATCTTACTTCACACTTATACAGCCACGCTTTAATTTCAGTTGAACTAAATTGAACGAAAACGAAGCGAAAACGAAAACGAAATGCACCAAACTCAAATAATTTCTATTGCGACCAAAAAGTTGTAAGCCTAGACACTTGATTTGATTAGTTTTTAATGGATGAGAGCGCCTGTCTCGTTCAGCTGCCCTGAGTATTGCTCTGCTATTTATGTTTGCCGCTCTCATTCTCAGCTACGTAGGTAAATATACTAAACTTTAAAGAAGCATAGCGCCTTAAACTTGACAGCTGAGACCGCCTCAGCTGCCAAATTACACAACGAGCGAAAACGAAAACGAAGCAAAGAGCGAAAACGAAACGAAATTGAACGAAAGCAAAAACGAAAGCGAAAACGAAAACTAAATTTTTATCGACTGAAATTAAAGCGTAGCTGTAGTTAGTTACTTTCAGCTAAATTTACCACATAACTGCATATTAGGAAATACCACCTGAAAAGCATCCACAAGGTTTTAGTTAAATAATTGGCTAGGATAAATTGTGTTGAAATCAAATACTTGATCAAAGTGACTCATCTTCAGAATCTTGGATTTTGATTCTATCGAGCATATTTTGCTACATCCGTTTCGGAACGAATTTTTTAGTTTGGGCAAAAAAAGCTAGTTTTCTAATACTTTTGATTATTGATCTAAAATTTTTGGGTGGACATTGGCTGGACAAAAATATTTTCGCACTTCCTGTAAAGTTTTCTGGGTTAGTGGTTCTTATCAGTCTGTAATCTTCATGTCTGAATTTCCCTGCTGGCTGCATGTAAATAATTGGTTTACTGCTCCTTGTATTTGTTAACTTATCGTCATCTGTGATAAAGACATGTTCGTTAATAAAACGTTCTATATTTGGCCTTGTGGTGTGTAAGAATACAGTTTTTGTGTGCTTTCTTGGTTTTGAAGTTGGTTTTTGAGTGGAACTTTTGTTTAGATTGTTTTAAGAGCAATTTTAGGTTTTGTATCAGTACTTTAGGTTTTGTATCAGTACTACTCTGCTTGGTTTTTTTAGGTTTTGCAAGTGTGGAGGGGTGGTGATTTAAAGTGGGGGGGCACGTATAATTTTAAAAATCAAAGAAGCTAAAAAGAGCTGCACTTCAAGAAAACTGGAATCACCAGTGTTCCACACAACTTTATGGGGCTTATTAGAGTGGGGGGCGAACAAAACTGAGGGCCCTTCAGACAAAAATGCTAGCTGCCAGTTTACCCCTTTCCAAATTAAACAAGCAGGCCCCAAAAGGGGGCAAGGTTCCTTCGCCGAGTGCAAAGTCTGCTTATGTTACCCATAAATACCTGTGTAAATACTTGAATTACTTTGAGTGGTTAATAGGTGCTGAATTCAACAAATTGGTCGAAAACACATGTCCTAGTTGCCAAAAAATTCTTATTGCATGTTTTGACAAGGAAATGTCCTGTCAAACAAAAGTTTCTGCAGACAAAAGTTGCGTAAATGTTTTGCAAAAAAACAATGCTTGGGTGTGGAACCCGTGACGTAGTCTGTAGCAAGTTTCGTTTCTAGCGCTGTTGACCACTCGACCACTCCACTTCGATGAGTAGCTATGTTTGGTTATTACTATGTAGAAAGAAAGGAAGAAAACAGACAGCAGTCTAGACATTCACATGATTAGCATGTGTATCTAGTCTGAAAATTTACCATACAATGAAGTTTTAAGTCTCAGAATTCTAGCAAATGACAGCTTAATATATGTGCAAAAGTTGTTGACTATTATTTCATGAAAATTTGTAAAAAAAGACTTGTCTTTGAAAAAAAGAGCTGTCGGTTCCCATACTGATTTTACATGTTAATCATATGCGCTGAACAACATGTGGCTGCTACTTTTACACTACACAGAGTTGATTTCAAAACAATAGTTCCTTCTCTAGAAGGAACAAAAATGCCAACTACCGGCACTAATAAAAATGCAGAATCTACACATCGAATTTGAGCAGTTTAGTATTTAATAACGTTCTTATACAGCCAAGGAAAGTATCACTGTTGGGCAATAATGTGTTATTGTAGGAGACTTGTAGTTTAGTAGGAAGCAGGACGAAGCTGAAAAGGTGCACTTCCGAAGTAAAACTGCATAAAACACCAAAACTTTGTTCGTGCTTATCCGTATTTGTTGTCCGTAAACATGTGCAAAAATATTGCGGGAGGGGTTTCTTGTGGAATAAAAGTTAAACTCCCTGGAAGTGAACCGTTGGGGTTATCTGTTGCTGGATTTCGCAACTTAGGTTATTGGTTACGGATTACTAGAGGACAAGCATGATCCGAACGACAGCGTACTTTTATGTTTACGCTGAGTTTTTATCCGTTTTTAGTATGTAATTTTTTACCAGCGATATTGTATTTTTCAGGCTGGTGGTGCTTTTGGTAATTTCTTTCCTACAATATGATTGAGCGGAATGAACCTATGCCTTTCGGTAGGTTTACGGGTCACTTTTCGGGTTGCCGTTTCTCTGTTCAAATGCGCAAATCGTAAATAAAGGTAGTCATTTAACGGATACATGGTCAAAAACAAGTTAAGTTTTCGGCAAAAGTATTCAATAAGCATCAAGCATTTATTACGCGGCGGCCTTAGCCGCCGCGTATATACTATATTGTTACGCGGCGGCCTCAGCCGCCGCGTATATACTATATTGCAATCGTCTTCTATGATTGCATGTAGTTCTACTGTAAAACAAGAGGCAGGTCATGAAAACATGTACGTCCACAGGAATGTATCATTGAACAGTGTTGATATGAAACCTGTTTGGACAATGTTTCGTAGATTACATATCAGTGTGTTGGAGCAAAGAGATGTCTGACTTTAGATGGCGTTTCCAACTAGTGATGTGGGTTGGATCGTATCAATGTATTGGATAGTCGGCGATCCGGATGGGTAAAAAATTTTATGACTGGACCCAAAAATTCAAAATTTGGGTTGTATAATTTCACATTCTTTTCTAGCGGTCAATCAAATGCACAAGTATAACTACTAATCCAATTATTCAAAAATATACCTAGGCTTTTTATACTGGCAGAAGTATACATCTCCAAGTGAAGGGGAGGTTTCTCATCATTGAAGTCGCGTGAAGACACGTATTGAAATGTTTTTAGACATCTGTGATCTTAGGTAATCTTTGCACAGAAAAACAATTTCGCTACAATGTTTTAGTTAACACAAGCGTTAGCGTTTTGCAAATTAACTATAATTTCCCTTCGAAATTTAGATTGTCATTTAGTTCAGTCGCAGTCAGTGCTAAGTTAACCCGCAATTAGGTTTCTTTTCTTCGACCAAACAGGCACATCATTTTCTCAAAATTTGATGCCTTTACCATCAAGCATTAACCCTCTTGCTCTTACAGCCCCTGAAAAATTGCAACATTTGTGAAAATTAGCGCTAGCATTTGCTGGCTAGTAGCTATGACAGAGGGCAGATTCCTTCACCAAATTAAAAGGTTAATTTTAATCGGACTAAACGGTTAAAAAAATCAAGCTTATAATTTCCATTTCGAAACCTCTGGATTTAGCGAACGAATTTCCTTTTAGCGCGTTGTTTTTTAGTCGGACTAAACAGATTTTACGGATTAAAAGATTTTACTATTTTACTGATTTTACTAAACGGACTAAACTAATGTTAAGCGTGCATGTTGAGTCCGTTTAGTCCAGTTGGAATGGAGTCACACTATAAGATTTGCCATTCCTAAGCCTCGGACTTGATTAAGTCCAGTCCGCTTAATCCGGTAAAGCAATGGGCCTTAAGAGGTGTCCTGTTTAGCTATGTTGGCTTTAAAATATTTTGGTGCCGCGTTCTATATTCGAAGAATAACCTCAGTACTGTAAGCATGTCGCAACGAGTTCTATCCAAAATTAATTTAACTCTACTCGCAAAACGTGCTTGTTTTTAAGTACATTGGCCATAGGCCATCGTAAACCTGTTGGGCCAGCAATAGTGTTCCCTCTTAGTTTACATAGTATATACCCAACATAAGCGTCTCCTTTTGCAGCCAAATAACCTGCAAAATCTCAGTCAAAAGCTTTTGGCAATTGAAACTTGGGAGGTTATGAAGTTATTAAGTGAAGATTGAATTGACTTTCCATGTTTATTAATGAAATTATATTCGTAAATTTAACTTGGTCTGTAATCTGTTGCTTTACTTTGGAAGCAGGTAATAGTACTGTACTGCCGATTTCAAATAGAATTACCTATGATTATTAAATTGAAACATCTATTCACGGATGGATCTGTGTAGCCGAGTGGTGAGCTTGGTTGGTCCGTAACCGTGAGGTGAGATCGTCGATTCCTAATGAATTACTTTTCTCAGATTTTTACGCGGCGGCCTCAGCCGCCGCGTATATACTATATTACGATGGCTCAGTTTAGCACGTATCTTCTGCTACTGTGCATAACTGCACTTGAAATGTTGGTAGGTGCTAAAATTGCATTGTATGTGTGTGCGTGTTTGTTTTTCCTGTTGCGGCACACCGCAACAGGTCCTTATGATGACCCTAGTACAAAAACACTAGGCTGTGTGATAAAATAAACTACAAGTGTGTGTGCGTGTTTCTACATATCATGATACAATGTTGTGCAGGCCTTGCATAAGCGAACAGTTAACGTTCATTTGATGGCGTGTGTGTTGTGAGAAAAGGAGTTGAAATAGAATGGAAGGGCACTGCCTATCACATTACACATGTAAACATGTCATTCCACTATTCCAGTCATATCAGTAGGTATGCAAATCAGTTTGAAAATTAATTGCTTGCCAATTTGTTTACACAAACACACGTGTACAATATTATTGATATTGTTCGATGCAAAACATCAGTAAGTTATGATCTATAAAACTTTTGCTTTCAAAAATAGTGTCCCTTTAGCCGTATGCCTGTTTCATAGTAGTCCTTATTTTTGTCTCTCTATTTGTGCCTGAGCAGTTTCAAAAAACCTACATAAACAATTCGGACAATTTTTTGCACAAGAAAAGGTGACGTTAAGTCTAGGTCGGATGTAAACAGTTAGACAAAACGATTTGGTCAACGGTGTAAAATAGCTGGTATGTAGATTTGTAGAACATTGTCCTTATCCATGTCCCTTCCTATGTTCTTTATACACCGTAGCAAGAGTACATAATACATAATATCCTATTATGTATATACTCTTGACCGTAGTAATTCTACATAATGACGACAATGTGTTTGCTACATATTACAGTGATTGAGAGCGGTAGTTTGCTTTGCGGTTTTGATTCACATTTCCCATCCAAATAAATCGGGCACGGTACACTTTGCTAAGTTCGAAAAATTTATATATATTCTATAAAGGAGAGCAATGTTTGGTTTAAAATTTTGAAAAAAATTCAAGAAGATTCTAAAAAAGTTATTATGCAAGTTAATGCATGCATACACTGCATTGACTCCGTTGGAACAAAGAATGAGCTCGCAACAGGTTTTTTGTCAAACATGACAAACTACTGAAAATTTCCACTGTTTTTCTTTTGCAGCAAACTGTTGCTTGTTGATGTGTGTTAATCATAGATGGCTGCATGCTCAATTTTCGTTGTATACGAGCGCACAGTATACACAAGCACACTGATCCGACAGACACAAATCATTACAGCACACAGGTTATCACACAAGTGCTGGAAAGTTTTGTATGATATTACACTAATATCACAAAACCTGTCACAACAATGTGTCCAAAATCGTTTATCAGCACGTCAGAACCTGAACAATCTTGAAGGCTAGAAACCATTAGAAAACCATGCCGTGTAAAAACTGTCACAAATTGCGTTTTCTAATTTGCAGCGGTTCTTGCCGCCGTTGGGTATCTAGTCGGGTTGAGATTTTCTCAGCTGAGGGTTGTGCGGGTTCGTTTAGGTCAAAAATTATGGCTATGCATTCCAGATTTTTGCTTTAAATTTTGCTATTTTGACCGCGGTCTCAAGCTACTGGACTCGAGTCGTGACAGAATGAGTGGAAGTTTCTTAAACTTGACCATAGTCTAGCAGCTACACGCAATATCTCTGACCAGGAGATGTAAATTTACGTGTGGTTCCAGCAATCTCAGCAGTGTAGCCATACTGGGTGAGTACCCGCCTAGTGCGGAAAAGGGGTGCCGTGAAGTGGATTGAACCGCAGGAAACATCCCTTTTAGTTGTTACTATAGCTGATGGTGTGACACCGTGGATTAGTGAAAATGAAGCTAGGATCAATATAGTGTTGGTTTAGCCACTGAATTCACGCGTACCTACTTAATTTTTGCTGTGAAACCGCAACCAGCGTTTCTAAGCTTTTTGTTCGGTTTAGTTTGTCCGTTGTCTTTAGCCAAATTTACCTTACTTTATTTTATGATTACCTATCGAAAAAGTAAATCTTTACACCTATCAAAAAACAAATAACGAAAACTTTACATAAAATCTCGATAAAAGCTTAGTATAACATCTTTACGAGAAGTCGAGTCGGGTCGGCTTGGACCTAATTTTCTGGTCGGGTCGGGTCAAAAATTTCAACCATTTCAACCCGTTGCGAACTCTATTTTCTAACCTGCAGTTTAACATGTGTTTTATGTATAAGCGGTTTTTACAATCAATCTATTAGATTTTAACTTATTATTTTCAACTTGAAAGCAAGATGCAGCCACGAAAACATGTTGCAGTTTAGCATGTCGGGTAAAGGTGTTTATTTAAAGATTTTACTGCCGCGTTTTATATTCGAAGAATATCCTCAGCGGTCTAAGCATGTCGCGACGTAAACTAGGTATCGAAAATTAGTTTAACCTTACTCGCAAAACGTGCTTGTTGCATTCTCGATTTACCATCTGAACAACCACGAAAACAGCACTCACTGGATTACAAGGCATTATCGTTGTGACAGATGCAAAGATGAGATAAAAGACGTGTAAAACACACTCCGCACATTGACACTTTTAACGCTAGCACTGTGTTAAGATACCAGAATCAAAATTAAAGACCTGTTGGGCTGTGGTCGAACAGGAAAAAGTTGTATAAAATTATGTATGTATGAAGACGAATATTTTGTTTATCTCGAAAAACTGATGCAGCTGATCAGCTGATGGACGGGGCCTTTTTTTGAACGCTGTAGAAATGTTAATTGTGGGCGTTAATTTGATGGGCTGTGCTTGTGCAATGTTGTAATGTGAATCCGGTATAAATCCTAGTTTTTTCTGCCCATGCGAATTCTGCCAATGCGATAAAAGGCCAGCGATGTCTGATACTCTCCTCTTATGAAGCTAGTGCTCGTGTGAGCTTAATTTCGTTGTTGGATTTACAGTACGGTATGGCGTTTAATGAGTTTTTGACTGAACGAACGAACATAGTACGACTGTAAGTTTGAGTTCACTATTAATTTGGTTTTGTTCAACTTTGTAGATGATTCATTGTTGGAACCACCCGACCTCTCGACCGATGTGATCAAGATGAAATGTATTGAAGCCACCTCTGCTGTGGAGCATATGTTTGCTGACGATAAAGTAAAAAAATTGTCTACTCTAATCAAATCCAGTTAATTCGATTTTTTAAACATATTATGTAACAGTACAAAAATTTTGGGTGCCCTTTCCCCCCTTGGTGAGATCCCCCCTCCCTTGAGACGGCAAAATTTTTGACCCCCTCCCTCTAGGCTGGCGCAATTCGTACGTTTTTCTGCCAAAAAAGCAGCTGCCCATTTTTCAACTGCCAAGTGATAAAATACTTGTATAAGTACTAAAATAAACTCCCTTTTACCCCTAGCCGTTCCCCCCCTTCCTTCACTGGCACCGATTTTTTTGGGGAGGGGGCAGTTCTTCCCTCCCAACTACTTCTATTGATTTTTAACAAGCCTGCCTGTCACCTATGCTTATTTTGTACATATGGCTGGTTTCAGGTAGATTTGCTCAAGACCTGTATCACCTTGTTAGACCTGACGAGTCTAAACAGTGACGACACCCCGCACAAAATACACCAATTGGCGCACCATGCTGTCAAACCACTGCCCGATAACCTCGAATCACATGGCAAGTCTAAATAGCCACTTCAGAAATTAAGAAAGTCAAAATAAACTTTGTTACTGACATTTATTTAGTTCGGCTATGCCCACACCTGTGCAGCTGAAGAAGTCTGGGGGGAGGGAGCCGCCAACCAAGGGAGGGGTAGCCGATGTAGGGAAAAGTGGGGTCAGGTTAAGGGGGAGCAATCCAACCACGCCCATGTATAGCTGTTTTTAACGTGTGCCAAATTTTGAGCATATTAATAGCAGGCAGCCAATAAGACCCCTTTATCGCCCTAACCACTGCGTTTTGATTGGCTGATTTTTTTATTCAAGTTTTTTTGTAATTATATTTTGCGGACTTACCAAGACCAAGAGTACGTAAGAGGGAGGTGTAGGAGACTTCTCCCTATTCTATGTTTTACGTAATCAACCGAAACAACAGAAATATGCCTGTTAATTCTTGAATTTAGGTTCCACCACGCGGCCCCGTGAAATCAAGCATTAGCATTGCGATTTTGTCCGGAACATAGCTCTGTTTCATCAGATCCCCCCATTAAATCATGAATTATCAGGGCTCTTTCGGGTGTAGCATTGTTCCGACCGATTAGCTTAAAAAAGCACGAGTGTCATACTCTTCCCTATTATGTACTCTTGCCAAGATCACCATTTTCAGTGATCCATATTTTGCTGTTTCAGATCTCCACTGCGCTGCTGTCTGCGTCTATCCGTCCAAGATTCGGGACGCCAAACAAGGACTGGCCACGGCTCACGCTCCGGCCAAAAAAATTAAAGTTGCAGCAGGTTTGGTCAACTCTTTTTCGCTTCTAATTTGAACTATTGAAATTTGAACCAAATAGTTCAGTTGTGCGCAGTTAGTGAGGGATTGAGTGACCATACGCTTGTGAACTCATTTTTTCAAATCTTAAATTCAAATCAAAGAGTAACTGACGAAAAAATTTATTTTTTCAAATCTTAAGTTCAAACCAAAGAGTAACTGATGAAAAAAATT
The DNA here is from genome assembly GCA_030248245.1 of Trissonchulus sp. WLG1_4. Classification (NCBI taxonomy): domain Eukaryota; kingdom Metazoa; phylum Nematoda; class Enoplea; order Enoplida; family Ironidae; genus Trissonchulus; species Trissonchulus sp. WLG1_4. The sequence continues at coordinate 18,385 of JASANF010016651.1, read as the reverse complement.
TGAAGTTTGTAGTTTGCATGCTATTTGCATATTTTTGATTTCATGTGGCTATTAGCTATGAATCGACTGTAAAACCTGGTTCTTGTCTGTCCGTGTCCCAGTCCGAAGAGATTGTTTGTAATCCGTCGTGAAAAAAAACAGCTTTAAACACAGAACACAACAGAAACACTCTTTCTCCCGATTTTGCTAATCAACCCAGAACCAGAGGCTACTTCGTATTGAAAAATTAGCCGAAATAAGTAGTCCAGTTTTGCACAACAGTTGCCTAAAATTGCCCTTGTCTGTGTCCCTGTGTGGATAAGGACAAGTATGAACCGGGCTTTACAGACAGACACCATAGGCTCACTTCATATTTACAGTCGTACTATGTCCCTTCAGCCGCCATAAATAGTGTTTAAGATCAGATTGTGGCGTGATTTTTTTGTAATTTTGCCGGATGAACGTACATACGGCTGTAAGTAGGTATGAATCCACCCTTACGGACTAGTGTGTGTTGCAGTGGCGGGTGGTTTTCCGTCCGGTCAGTACCCCCTAGCCTGTCGCCTGTTCGAAGTGTCCACAGCGGTCCAACTTGGAGCCAACGAAATTGACATCGTCATTGACCGCAGCTTGGCCCTCTGTCACATGTGGAAAGGTGCACTTCAGTTAAACATAGACTATTCTGTTAGACTGGATAGATAATGGGAAAATTGGACCGACTCAGGCCCAAGTCAAGTTTGAAACAGACTTCTGTAGCAATTTTTCTATGACTGGAGAGTGGAGACCCCACCGGTGGAATGCATAAAGGCAGTCTTTCGCTTAGTCCTGCTAAACGCTGTCGAAAGGCGACATTCTATCCTATATGTTATAATCAACCTAAGGTGATAACACTTGAAGAATTTTTGCGTTACGTTGGTCTAATTCACTGAAATAGAACACCTTAGACTATTTTAACGTAAGACTGGCTTCATGCGTTTCATTCTAGTGTCTCGAGCAACACTACAACAGAGCCTGTGTTTCCTGTAAGTGACTGACAAGCCGTGTTAAAACCTTTATAGAAATAAAAAACGTAATATTACAGCAATGAATATTGCAGAAAAATTTGCACAACAGAAGATTAGTCTTAACTTAATCAACCGTTAATCATAAGTTATTAGTTAGTTAGTTGTTAGTAACAGCTGTTACTTATTCCGTAGCTAACTTTTGAGTGCTCATACTCATAACACATTAAGATTAGTCTTAGGTTAATCAAGCGTTAATCATAGGTTATTAGTTAGTTGTTAGTAACAGTTACTTATTCCGCAGCTATTTTTTATTCATAATTTATAATGGTTTGTATTTTCAGAAATTTACGACGAGGTGAAGGCAATGCGTTTAATGTGCGGCGAAAAAGCACACCTGAAAACTATTTTGGGAACCGGAGAGCTGCAGAATGCTCAGAACATTTACCGGGCTAGCATGACTTCTATGATGGCTGGTAAGTACTAAGGAACCTGTTCACAAATTTGGATTAACTGGATTAGATTAGCTGAATTAATTGGACTGGATTAAATCAATACTGAAGCATGAAATTGCAGTTATTATGCTATAGTTTTATCAAAAGCACATAATAGGAATATCCTTTTGTATTTGTGGTTGTGTTAACTTTTACTGTTGATTTGTATTATCGTTCACAGCTGAGATTTTGCAGTACCTGTTAAGGTCGATTTATACATACAACCGTTTGCGCGTTCAGCTGGCAAAATTACGCAATAATGACGCGATATTCTGATCTTAAGCACCACTAGTGGCGTCTTTTTTTTTTCGTAATTTCGTAACTTTTTGATAATGAATCGAAGCGTCATACTTTAGTATATATAGGCTACGCACACTTGAAGGTCCACTCACTCTTTTATTTTTTCAGGTTCTGACTTCATCAAAACGTCGACGGGTAAAGAAGCGGTCAACGCCACGCTGGAATCCGCCTACGTCATGTGTCAAGCAATCAAACAGTTCCATGCCAAAACTGGCAAAAAGGTGAGGCCCTCAGGTATAAAATGTTTTTCGGCATGACTTGGAAGTTGGAGCAAAAAGTATAATGGATATTAATCAAGAGTACATAATAGGGAACAGTATGACACTTTGTCCTATTTTAGGTAATCGGCCGGAACGATGCTGTAGCCGAAATAAGGCTTTAACGTCTTGACCCCAGGGGGAGTACCTCCCTCGAATAAGGGATGTGTCGTGATTTCAGGGCGGGGGGTACCCCCCTCATTTCAGCACACTACCAGTTCACCATAGAGTTGTTGATAATCTTAATTATCGTCTCACACTAACTTGACGTAGACTTTTCATGGCAAAGAAGTATGTAATTGTTAAAGAAATTACCTCCTAAAACGACTGAAGCAGTCCCGTTTTTTGTCATCCGAAGATTGTAACAGATTTTTTTGCTAAATTATGACTTTTTTGTCGTTACCAGTTTTGTTGCCCAGATTATAATTATATTATACTAAAAAGTGGCTTATAAATGAAATAACTTTTGGTTCTAAATATTTGTATTTTTATTTTATTTACTTCTTATATTCTTATTTTATCTGAATAGTTTTTTAATTATTGTACGTTATTTTAATTTTAGTAAATTTATTATTACTAAATTAAATGTATTTTTCAACGCATAGTTTTAATTAATTTTTTTTTAGATTGGTCTAAAGCCAGCCGGTGGTATCAAAAAAGTGGAAACGGCTCTGTGTTATATGCTTCTGGTGAAACAGGAATTGGGAGAGGAGTGGCTTGACCCAGAGCTGTTTCGATTCGGCGCCAGTTCACTGCTAGACGAAATTCACAAATTTTTGGTGACCTCTAATTAAGACTAAAGTCTGACCAATTCCGATCCCTGAGGAACACGATATAAAAGATATAAAGGAACCTGATAAAGAAACGCGCGATTTTATTACGAAAAGAACGAATTGCAAGCATTAAGAGTACAGCGAGTAGTCACAAAAATCACGCCACCTGTTTTGTCTCAGGGTTCAGAAATTTTTGGTAAGACATTAGTTTAGTTCGTTGTTGTTAATTAAGGTCGTGTTGTGTGGTGGGTCTGTTTGGTAGACTCGCAACTAAAGACTGCTATTTTTGCATATAGGAACAGTAAGTTTGGGACACTTTTCTAACTGTTTATTCAATAAAACACTCAGATGCGCTCGTCAAAAAACATTTAGCCCTTTTTGGGAAGGGAGTAAGTTTTTTGTAGGTGGGGGTCAGTTTTCTGCCATTTCGTCTTCGTGAACCACCAATGTGGCTTGCTGCGCCACCGCCTAGACATTCAACCGGAGTTCTAAAGTTTTCCGCTAAGGTTGGGGGGGTTAAACACATTTATTTACATGTATTAAGATGTATGATGTAATACATGACAATAGGTGTCAATGAAAATAATGAAATTTGGAGGATTATCGATGTTCAATCGAAATGCTTTAATGCTTATCCTAGAAGTGTGTTCAGCAGGTCAGTACTCTACTACTGAACTTCCAGGCCCATTTATTTGCGCCATTTAGGGTTTGTTGTAAGCTGTAACCATAATTTCGTCACTATTTTTTGCCAAAATTACAAACTAAAATTGCAAAATCATTTGTCCACAAAATGAAGCTTGTGGCGTGATTTTTTGTTATTGTGCGTTATAAACGGACCGTATGCAGTATGAATCGACCCTTGTGGGCTATCCGAACAGTTAAATATCAAAATAATGCAAATTCATTTTTTTGCTTGTGTTGTTTCAACTGATGTTTGATAAATGTGTATTTATTACATGATGTCTTTGTACCTATGAGCTGCAACTTATCACATTATTTTTTGACTTCAAGCAAGGCGTAGCTCACTTAACGATTTGGTAGTCAAGAGGATATTTTTGAATAACTGGTTGTAAACCATTCCAGTAATTGTGATTTGTGATAGTATTTGTATGTTTTAATTATTAATAATAAATGGTTCAATTTAGTTTGTTTACGTGGTGCGTAGTTTAGTTTACGGTGAAGTCACGAAAATATGACGACATTGCGTGGGCACTGGTTACGGGCCGGAAGCCCTGAAGGTTTTTTAACTAAAACTAGTCTTATAGCTGAACACGTAGCTAATCGTATTATATACAAAGAATTTTCATTTAAATGTGATTGAATGTTTTATTTAATCCAAAAGAACGTTTAGAACTTAAATCTAAGTTGGAAACCTGTGATATCCGTCCTACACTGGCTTACAGACAAGGTTAACTTAAGGGTATTAAAGTAACACCAAGAGTACATAATGGGAAGAGTATGATACTCTTCCCTCGTCCGTTATTGTGCAACGCATCTACCGCGCTGTCAAGCTGGCCGGCCGGCTAGAAGAGTGTAAGCCTGCTAGCATTTGGAAGCCGCAAATTGTTTTATTTGCTAGCACATAATATGGCTCATCTTCTACTGTATTAACATTAAACTGTTTATTAGTGTGACTAAGCGAATCGAAAATCGATTGGTTAAACGATTCTGTCTGTTTTCCGACTAAGGATCGATTTATACTTACAGCCGTATGTCCGTTCTGCCGACAAAATGACGAAATAATGACCTCACAGGTGCTGGCTGATCCACTGCACTAGGCTGCTATGCTAGTGACAACGTCATTCTGCATTTCTGCAGGCTGAACGGACATACGGCTGTAAGTATGAAACGATCCTAACTTTTTCTCGAATTGCCGAGTGCCGACTAACTGAAATGAACAAATCAAACACTGTAAATAGTTACATATAATCTGGGCTGTATAGTTAGTTATGTAGTATGTACAATACAAATACAATAGTTTCAAAATTAAAATGTTTTCTGTTGTACGCACGCAGAGTGGCGTGTCTAAATGCCGAATACAACCCGTTACCCGTTGTAGTAGGACTATATAATACAACCAAATTCAGTTGAAATTTCTCTACAACATCGGTCAACAGATGTCAAATCTCACGTTGTTCGCTCACGGGCGTACTTTATGGCGAATTCTGCGGAAGAATGAACTGTTTGATACTTTTTGACGAAAACACATGCGCTAATGGCTCCAGCCACATTCGGCACATGGCTACCAGCTCTACAGCCAGTACCATGTGAATGCCACTTTGGTGTTTTCTTGCCAACGAGCGTACGTCTTCCAAGCAGTAGTCCCCGGTCATTTGTAGCTTCTGCATTTCTTCCTTAGCTTGATCGGTAAGGTAGAATCCTGTAACCACTACCACAAAATACATCACCATTGATATACCGTAAATTCCTATGCCAATTGTAAGCATACGGACGTATTCGCGCGCACGTTGTAGATTCAGTCGATTTTGCTGCAATTTCGCCTGTTTGTCTTCATCGAAAAGTCTTATATCCGACCGTGTGCTATTTGGATCCGACGTCATACTTCGCTTTCGACGTACCATCACACCTTGAACCACCATATAGGCGCCTACAGTAACCACGACAAAGAAAACCTGTAAGGATAGTTGATACCAACAGTATCCCGCAGTGCCCTTATATACGTCGGCTGGATTTAAAGCATTCAAAACAACGTCTGTTCCAGAGTTTAAAGTACCGTAAGACGAATAGAACAGCATGACATTCAATAAACCGATCAAACCGATTACTAGCCAATCAGCTATCAGTATGGCGATATACTGTTGGCGTGAAATCACGTGATATCGTAACGGGAACTGTACGGCGTAGGCTTGTAGTAAACACAACACTAAATAGTGCACGCTGGGGCTCCAAAAAGATACCCGCATGATTACTGTATCGGTTGTAATGAGTACTGTACGGTTGCTATTCATGGGCCAAAACGTTTTTAGCATGCAAATGCTCAGAATCAAATGACCTGGAAAAGATGAAACGAAAACAGTAAAAATGAATGTTTTTAGAAAAAAGTTAACCTATAAAATAAAATACCTACGTTAATACGGATCACGATATTACCTATAATAATAGTGAAGAAATAAAAGTTTGTTTTACCATTAATGCTTAAAATATGCAATATTAGATTTACCTTTTTACATATTTATTGCACAAAAATAGCAGGAAAATCAGTTACAGATGGGACCAAATGTATATATTGTTAAAGTTTAACATTACGATAAGCTACTATGATAGTGATTTTTCATAAAAAATATCAAACTCCAGTAAGTAAAACGAGCAATGTTTTAAGCTTACTTGCGTATAGACTCAAAATAACTCCATAGTATTTCCACGGCAGAAGTTTTTTCCTCAACATTGCTGCAATAACAGCAATTGCGAACAAATTGCTGGCGATTGTGATTGCACTGAGCGCTTGCAGGGACCGGGACAGCCATATATTTGCCTGATACTTGCCAAAAACCGTTTCGAAAAATCCGGTTTGTACTCTGATTATAACATCGATGTGTTGGCATCTTTCTGAAACAAAAAATTTTGAATGTTTAAAAAAATCAAAAATGAATTGTGGCAAAGTTTATTATAAACAAATTTAACAATTTGTAAAACTAAGGAACCCAGCAACATGTAACAGCATGTATGCAAAAAAAAAAGAGCAAAATTGATTTAATCGAAAAAGCAATACGGACAATTATTATAACATCGATGTGTTGGCATCTTTCTGAAACAAAAAATTTTGAATGTTTAAAAAAATCAAAAATGAATTTGTGGCAATTGTTTATTAGTAAACAAATTTTAACAATTATTTGTTTAAAACGTATTTTCAATGGATACCTCAGCAACGATGTGTTTTTTATTTAGAGCTAATTATCTGATTATGACAAAAAATATAAACACGGAGCGAAAATGCATACAGGCAGTCTCTCTCAACTCAGTCTTGTTGAAACACTGTTTAAGCGAACCCTATGCAATACGTGTACAATTTTTCGTTACAATGTTACTGAAATAGAACGCCTTAGACTGGTTTTAACGTCAGGTCAGACTGCCTTATGCATTCCACCCGTGGCTTCGAAACACGGCTGGGTTCGGAGTTTAACCCCAAAGATAAAAGGCAGTTTTGTTTGAGCCCCAAAAATTTTAACCTTCAATAGTTTTCAAATTGTTTTACATAGTGAATAATAGGCCAGAGGAAGAGTTTGTAAAAATAAACTATTGCAAAAACACCCGTTTTCTGTCATGACCATCATGTAGCTTCTTTTCTATATGAAGCAAGCAATTAATGATTATAAGTACGTAGTTTCATCAAAAATGGCATCACTTTAAATGGGACTATGTCAGTGTTTGAAACCTGCAAAACGGCACAGGCTATAGACAAGTGACAAACAAGTAAATTTTAGTGTAGATTAAGGAAAAGCTTATTGTCTAGCCAAACGCGCGGATGCAAAGGGCTTTTCATCAAAAGAAGTTTTTATGGTACTATAAAAGAAAGCAATTTTGTTGATTAAACTCGGTTATGGTTGACACAGACAGGCGAAACGAGGTCTGGCTTAGGACTGGAATATTATATACTTTGAAGAAACAGTAAACAACTCAAAGGCTGGGGTTCATAAAAGGTGTTTAACTTTAGAGTCGATCTAAAACGCTCTTTTCCAATGAACTAGAACATCATAATGAAAGTGCACTCATACGGTCAAGTATACGATTTAGACTGGGTTCAAGAACACCTGTGAATTCAGAGTTTTAGACCAAGTTGTCAGCAAACATTTTGAGTTTTCATAAGAAATTAAAGAACCGGAGTTTCGCTCTTAACAAAATAATGTTTGGACTGAACACGTAACAGCCTCACAAAGAACTTAATCTCGCTTGAAAAAGTACAGTATACGGCAAAGGAAATACCAATGGTTTGTCTAAAGAGACTAGCTTTTCGGCAGTTGTCTAAAGTGACAACGAAGCTTTGTCTTTTTGGACGAACCTTCATTCTGTCAGATAAAATGTAGTCTTTTTGCAAAAACTTTTTTCTCAGAGCGAAGCTTACTTTATTTTGCGTACAATTGTCCGTTACCTACCAGAGAATTTTTGGCCATGTACTGTAATTCTGATTCCTACTTACATAGAATACTAGAGATTAATTAGTCTGCTGCCATCCCAATGCAGCAAAAACAGGAAAAATGGTATTTTTCACAATGAACTAAAGTAAAAATTTTGTAAGTAATTCAATGCTGTTATGCAAACATTAGCAGTTACCTATGATTTGAATAAAATCAACATACACTGGTTGCGCAACATTATCACTGGCGTTTTCAGCTGATTAAAAACCTGATCTGAGCCAAAAAATATTTGGTTGAACTTAAGAAGTTATCAGCGAATGCACATAAAATGATGGTATATACTGAATGGTGTAATATATTGAACAACAAGTATCCACCAAAAAAGTTTTATATTTCCTTTTATTTCCTTTTAATATTTCCTCTGGAATATTAACACTCCGGTTTCGCAATGTAACCCTTATCATTCAGCAGAAGGGCTTGTTCCACAACTAGTTCAATTCTGCTATACTACAGCAGTTTGGTATTAAGGAGCTAACCGTCGTGTCATTCTGGCCCGCACTAGCGAGTATTTGTCAACAACTGGGGATTTCGTTATTGACAAAATCAACAAATAAAAGTAAAGATTTGCACAAGAGTTCGTTTTATGCCAATTGTTCAAGGTAGGCTCAAGGTTCAATTCATACGTACTGCCGTTATGTCCGCAAGTGCTTGAACGAGTGAGCGCAGCGCACGAGTTTATGCACGCGGGCTTCACGTGCCAGTGCGAATAGTTGCTGAGTGCGTACTACAAAGTATTATAACGTTCTTATAATATGCCTGTCTTTAACGTTCTTATAATATTCCTGTCTTGAAATATACAGGGCGATAAGTCAATAACTAATTGCACGCCTACAGCAGTGCAATAACTAATTCTAATGCGCGCTGTGAATCTAGCAGCGTGCACTTAGTTATTGACATTAGTTATTGCTCTGTTTTTACAAAATAGGTATAATTCGTGTTATTGCCCGCTGAACGAAGATACGACAGTAAAGATGATAATAACAAACAACATGTTGTCCCAATGTGCAATTCCTGCCGTGGTAATTTTATAGGCTCCATAGGGATAAACAGTTATAAATAGACTGCTGAATAGGAGAAAGTGACTGTTCTACAAGTACATTGTTCGGTTATATATATACTATTTAGTGTTCACTGTTTAGTTCAGTGTAATATAATTAGTAGTATGTAAATTGCTGACCTAGGTGTTTTTACTGTCACTCACTACCAAATATTACTCAACAATTGTTTATTTCGCAACAAACACTTCACACGTTGTTACACAAGACTTCGTTTCATACTGCCAATTGTTCGGGTATAAGAATAAAACAAGTAGTTCCCAAGAACGGCAAGGTTCCTTCCTCGGTGTCTACCTTCAGCTTCATATGAATTAGTTCATTATTCCATGCTTACCGCAAGCTACACTTCGTATCTTACTCGACTTTATAACGAGCTTATACCTAATCTAACTATGTAGTACGTACAAAAAAAGTGCTGCAGGATGTTAAGCATCCCGCTGCATCGAGCCATTTTTCTCAAATGTTACACTTTGATCTGAGCTGAGCACATCAGCTCTAAGAAACGATAAACAGTGTTTTCTAATGTCTCTTTTATACCTAGTGCTGTTGAACCATTCCGGTGCCGACTCTGAAAAAGTACATTGCTATTTTTTGCTACAGTACTGTACATCGATTATTGATTTTCCTGCTCTCAGACAAAAATAAGCAGGCAACTCCCAAGCTGAAAATACATGTAAAACATACTGGCTATGCAGCCTGCTCCGTACTTCCGTAGCCATAAACGCAATGAGCAACTAATCGGTTGGCTACAACGGGTTGCCGACAGTGGGTAGAGGACCCTCTATTCTAAGCAAAGGACCCTCTATTCTAGGTAGAGGACCCTCTGTTCGTGTTCAGGAGCTCAAATTACCCCTAGAAACATCAAAATCTCAATTTCGAAAATTTGACCCGTTTGGTCCCCTGGGGCATGGTACCCTAGGGGGGCCATGGAAGGGTCCACAGGGGTCCTAGACGAAAATGGACCTCGGATTCGTGTTCCGGGGCCCAAATTACCCCTAGGGACGTCAAAATCCCAATTTCAAAAATTTGACCCCTGGGGACCCCCTCATTTTGAGGGTCACGTGACCCGGCCCCCCTAGGGGTCACGGGGTCACCAAGCTGGTGGGCACAATCACTCAAAGGGGGACCCTTCCACCAAAGTTTGGTTCATATCCATAAAGTATTACCTCAGAAAAAACACTTACAAACAAATGGTCATACCAAAAATAATTAATATACTTATACTATCCTATTCATAATGATAATGAACATGTCAACTCCATTTTGAAGTATCAGTTAGAACCATTTGTGGCATTATGACGTTTAGCTTTGAAATCTCGTGCAGTGGTTTGGTTCCAAAGTTATACGCTACGTAAAATGGAGTTATTTGCTTGTTGCTACGAGCAACGTTTAAACGTTGTTACAGAAAACGCGGCACTTCCCATTTGTTTCATCAAAGTGTCTAAAAGAAGCGTTAATGCTTCATACTACACAGTTATGTTGTGACTTTGAGTCCAAAAGGGCGTAAAATGGAGTTATTTTTTACTCCGCAGAATCCTCCGCGACAGGCCATTTTTTGTAGTTCGTTATTTCTGGAGGTTACGCACAAAAATGGCCATAACTTAGGCTATGAACATCGTAGAAAGATGAAAATTGTGTCATTGGAAAGACAATTTTTAGCCCTTTCAAATGACATATCACATGATGGCACAAGTTCCTAAAAAAAACGTCAAAATTTCACTTTATAAATTTTGACGGACGTCACGCCACAGGGTCATGTGACCCATCATTTGAAAGCTCTTGAAAATTACTCTTAAATGACGTTAAAATTGTTAATGTACCACTACTGTATCAAAAGTTATGGCCCCTGAAAAATTTTTCTAAAAGGGGCTGAATGTACAGATCACACCATGGGTGATCAAATCTCTGAGCAATTGAATTTAAGCAAAAATTTTAAATTTTTTTTTTCATTTTTCAAATAACGTAACATAAAACAGACTAAACATAAATACGATATAGTCAAATTAGTCTAAACTAGACGCACTAGACTTGTTAATATATATATATACTATCCTATTAATAATGATAATGGAAGCATCGACTAGCGGCACCCTGAATCTGATCGTACCAGATGTGCTATCTAGACGTTTACCTTACGATTAGCGTGCAGCCTCCAGGTTCTCAAGCTATACGCCACGTAAGACGTAGTTATTTCTTTGTTGCTATAAGCAACGTTTAATACATTAATAATGAAAACCCAATGCATAGTATCGGCTTCATCCAACAGTCAATAAGAAGCGCCATTACTTTTTATTCTTGTAATTTACAGTCTGTATGATTTTTAACGAACGTAAATTGGAGTTATTTTTACTCCGCAAATCCTCCGCGACAGACCACTTTAGTAGTTAGTCAATTTTGAAAATTAACCAGAAAAATTGAAATAACTTTTGCTATGAACGTCGCGAAAACATAAGAATGATATCACTGGATAGACAATTTTTAGCGCTTTCCAATGAAATGTCACATGACTGCGCCACTTTCTGAAAATGGGTCTAAAATCGAAGTGAAAAAATATGGCGTCCGTTCAACGTTACTTCACAGGGTCATGTGACCCATCATTTGAAAGCTCTATTAATTTGCTGACGAATGACGCTTAAACTATTACTGTACCACCACTGTATCAAAAGTTATGCCCCCCGAAAACTTTTACTAAAAAGGGCTGACTATACAGATCACACCATATGGGATCAAATCTCCATGGAAATGCATTTGGGCTAAAATTTTGATATTTTCTGCCAATTTTAAAATGTAAAATAAAATAGACTCGCTTGAATAAGTCTGATCTAGTCGAACTAGTCTAAACTAGACGCACTAGACTTGTAATAATAATATTAATAATAATAACAGACATTTCAGATACAAAAGGGTTGCCTTTGCTTCGCAACTGGTCAGCAACCCAATTAATTTCAAAACAATAGTTCATTCTCTAGAAGGAACAAAAATGTGCATGTATATAAATTGTTATATATCTGTCTACCTAGAAAATACGTAATCAGCCACAAACTCGCAGACGAATCAGACTGACACTAACTCTAACTCAGCTTGTTTCCAGACGAGTTAGAAATTTCGCGAAGCCCAATTAAAGTCTGCCCGAATGCCCAATTTGATACTGCCAATGATTTGGCTTCACGCGCGCAAGCCACAGTTTTCAGAGTAACGTTATTGTGATGTCTACCATAATCAGCGTAGCCGTGGGAGAAATTTAAGTTCATGTAATAAGATCACTTTTTCCCCGCCCAGATTTCAGACGAATACTTCCGGATTGGTGAATATGTTTAGTTTCATGTCTGTGGTTGATAATAACGGTTTCATTTGATTTTTAAGGGTCGATTCACAGAAATTCACAGAAAATGTGGCGCGTTTTTATGTCGATTTTCATGTAATTACACCAAGTAGACTATAGAACTACCAGAAATGTTATCTTATCTTTTTTAAGTTTTCTTTTAAAGCGCTCATTCTTGTGTATTTTGGGTTTAGGCTAAAAAGCTCATTAGCTCATGGTGTTTTTTGTAGGGTGCGCCTAGCATGCAAATTTAGCTATCAGAGATAATTTAAGAACACTAATGTTGGTAATATTTTTCATGGCTGTTTCTACCGACAAAGAATTTTATGAGTCTGAATTTAGGTTCCCACGGCTCTTACTTTTTTCGTAATGGTTAATTTAGCCAACTTGGAACCCTTACGCGTGTATTAGCACATGTTTCAGTACGCCGACTCAACCACGTTATATGAAAAACGTTTGTCTATATACAGCACTTGCCTCGAACTATATCTTTGGCTCAGGCTAGGCTTAGGTTTGGCCTCAGCCTTAGGCTTAGGCTCAGTCTAAGGCCAAAACAAACTAGTACAGCAATTTTTTAAAAATTGAAGCCCTCTGGTCACGTGACGATGCTCGAATCTGATTGGCTCAGAGGTCGAGGCAAGTGCTGTTTATAAACGCTCGTATATGAAAAGGAAACGTTTTAATTGCTTTTTCATCTTACCTGAAAAAAATTGTCAAGAGTCAAAGGACTCCTTTAATTTGGCATAGGGAATTTTTTACCGCTTTAATTATAACTAAAATGATTGCTGTACAATGTATCATACTTTTTGAGAAGTACTACGTCTTAAAACGCTCTCTCATTTTTCACGGGGTAATTTCCATTTTCCTCTAATGTACTTGATCTTTAAATGTAAAACACCTTACATCTTTAAACCAAAACACCCCTAAGGTAACTTCTTAAGTAGGTATATCCTGTTTACTACTAAACAGCACTTACTATGTATATTACTTTCAGTATAGTTTATACTGAACTGAACAAGAACTTTCTATTTGTTATTTTTGAACACTTTTATATTTTTGTTTATTACTTATTTTAAAAAAATAATATTGAGGATGCTTTCAAGTGAACGTTTTGACACAATAATTATCAATCAACCATCAGTCAATCAATCAATCAATTGATATTATCAGTCAATAGTCATCATCATGGCCAGGTGTTAAATTTAAAACCCGGCGTTTGCGCATAATTGAGGGGGATTATGTATTTTTATGTATCCCTATTATGTACTCTTGCTTTTATTCAGCATTGTTTTCTGTTGCAAAAATACTGAACGGCATGCAAATAGCGCACTATTTTTTAATCTACAGCGAACTTAGTCATTTTTAGTCCTTTCAGAATGTTTTGGGAAATCAGCTTACAACTTCAACTTTTTTATCATTAGTGATTTTCTGATGCGCTCATGGAGATAGAGTCGTGACTCGCTTTAACTTGCGTCTGCTTTTGATGATGTCACTGGCACTGGCAAAATTTTTCTAAAAATACGGATGGTATATAGAATGCATAAAGGCAGTCTTCAATTAGTTTTGCTAAACGCAGTCTAAAGGCAACATTATAACCTATGTAATACGTCTGCGTGCGTAGTGCGTGTAGAGTTTTTGTTGCGATGTCCTAAATTACAGAAATAGAACGTATGTGACTATGTGACGTATGCTTTTAACGTTAGACTGCCTTTACGGGTTCCGCTTAGAAAAATGAGGGTGAGAACGATCAAACCTGCCATCACAAGTAGGTATCCATTGCCGTTTTAGGTTCGAATGGTTGAACAAAGGTCATTTCACGATGGTTTCTAAAATATAATTAATAAATAAAATAAATAGAATAAAAACATTTTTAATTAATAAGCTAGTCTAAAACAAAGGGGTAAAATATAAAACCATTCAAGCTCAGTGCCAAGATGCAACTTTGCTGTGCCAAGTTGCGACTTTCCGGTGCGAGGATGCAAAAAAGTGTTCATGCAATCCAATCCGGATGTATAGATGTCGATTTTGTTCAGTCGGTTTTTAAAAGGAAGCAAAAGGACAGTGATATTATATAGTATACCTACTAAAAACGTTAATAGACGTTTTAGAGGTGACTATCGTCACGCATTTGCCTATCAAGACCCATTTTCTGCACTTCCTACTCCCATTTTGATGGAATTAGCAGCCTCGGCTCTTTTGAAGCAAATAATGTTACTATTATTCAATAATGCTCTTTAAAATAGGTTCTAGATAATTTTTCAATTTTCGCATATATATTTTTAGCTATCTATTTTTTGGCTTCATTGTCATTTTATGGTGAAAAGAAAGTGAGCTAAACATGACGGCTGCAGTAATAATTTCATTTTTTCACGTGCTGGAGGGCAAAAACAGAAATTTTGTAGTCCTGCCAGAGTATAGGCCCATGCTAGGGTAATTTATGTACTCTTGGTAATAGTCATATCTGTTACCAAGAGTACATAATATGATTCCTACTATGTACTCTTGCTGTTACTGATATGTTAATTTCTATACGTAAAGTGTAGTCGCTGATAAACGCTGCAAGCATAGACGGCTCCGCGGGTAGCTTTCCTGCGGCCACACCTTGTCGTTTGTGCACGCTAATATTTGCAAGCATGGCCACGATTTGACGTTTGAAAGGTTGTAGAGACTGTGGGTGTCGCTGAGGCCACGGACGACGATGACGTCTGCAAGTCATCACTACGACTAATAACTAAAATTTGACAAAAAAAGATGCGCCACTTACCTACATGTTTTAGTGGCATGACTTCTACTTGCTGTACTCTTGATAGTAAAGATCTATTCTTTTCGTAACGAAATCACACGTTGAAAATGATGAAAAGAAAAAACACCAAATGAAATATAATTCAGCTCGGAAAGTTTACAGTGTAAACCAACGTTCCGTTCCGTTCCTGTACAATATTGACACTCCAGCCTCACCATTCACCGTGTAACCACTTCTTACTCAGCAGCAGAGCTTTTCGATGCTATAAAAGCATCCAACTTGAATTGGACAAATCTGTATCGTTTATTGAACGTCTTTTGGTTACCTATACCAATCCATATTGTTTATAAAGAATCTGTACTCTCCCACAATTCCAATGGAGAGTAAAATGGTCATTTGTCAAACTGCTGGCTTATTCTTAGTGCCAACACCGTAACGGTGACGCAACCGGTGAGGTCTTCATTAGCGCAATAAACCTTTTATTTCCCAAACATTCCTGGCTCACAGCCAAGCGAGGCTGACACGTATATGTTTTTATTGTCTTCTGTATTTTTCCAAACCTTAGCTTAATTGGTCTGGTTTCTCTCCTATCGGATACTGAATCGCGTGAATATGATCATGATCGCTGCTTTGCATTTGATCTGAAGTCTGATCAAAAATAGATGCTGAACCCTCCCTGAGAGAAAACAGGTGGCATGATTTTTGTGACTACTCGCTGTACTCTTGATGCTCGCATTTCGTTCTTTTCGAAATGAAATCGCGCGTTTCTTTTCGCCTCACGGTCCAGCAATTTTTGGTCAGACTTTAGTTTAGGTACTTCAATCCTGTAGTTTTTACACTTTTTTAGGATCTCCAGCTTACAATAAAACTATTGGTTCATTCTTTTGCCTTTTTCAGCTAACTGAACTCTTTTTGACGACAAACAAATGGACACTATGGTTTACAGTAATACAGATACTTTACAAATTTTTAGCTATTTTTACCAAATAGTCATTTTTCCTTGTCAAAAGCTTATAGCCCTATTACTCCTGTTGTTTTCGAACCATTTTGATTGATTAGCTTTTAGGTGCTCGAAGGAAAATCTTCCTTGGATGGCGCAAAGCCAAATTTTTGAAATTAGCTTTTGACTATTTTACTGAAATTTTATGCTGAAGATTTCCGCAAAATTGTAACTTTTTATGCCCAGCAGCAACAAGTAAGCAGCTTCTACATCTAAGATTAATTTCAAGCAAAAATCAACGCATAGTTCCGCTTCACGCAAAGGTAGAGGTTTTTTATATAAATTGACGCAAAACTTTTGACTCTACAAACTTTATATAGAAACTCTAAAATAGACTTAGCTAGCAGAACTAACCAAATTATTAGCTATCTGAACCTTTGTTTCAACAATCTAAATCTGAGGGAATCAAGTTCCGTTTTTTTATGTTTTTTCTTTAACGGGGTTCATATTACACAAATCAGCCAAAAGAGAGTACAGCTTTATGATTGAATTTTGATGAGTGAACGCTTTTTACGCTTTTTCTAAACTTACTTGTCTACTTCTCAAATCCTTCTTTGGGAAAAAAGTTTTCAGTTCTTTCATACCTATGAGCATAGACTATATTCTTTAGTCAAAACAAGCAGACAAACTTTCTAATTATTATCCAGAATTGAATTTATCTTATCTTATGCAATAATTCAATGCTGAATTATCTTGCTATATGCAAAATTATTTTGCGAATAATTTTGAACTATATTGAAATCTCTTAATAAAACTTAGCCCAATTCAAGATAAGCCAAGGAGGCGGCATTTTGGCTAATTTCAACTGCCTAAAAGATTTATTTAAAATTCGTTATGAATCAAAGAAAGTTAATTCTAATTGGTTAAATCTAATTTTTTCCAATTTAGGCCTTTTTCAGGCATCCGTAGAACTAAACCCAAAAAACTACCGCCATAGTATTAAATGACACTCTTCTTCTTATGCCTTGGGGCGGCTGTTCACTACGACTGCAATAGCCTCTTTGTGCACGGTTTTGAAAGGGGAGCCTTAATTTCTTAATCCCTGTCATTTTTCAAAAATGCTGCTCACTAAAACCACCCAGTTCATACTTATCCTTGAGGACACATGGACAGGGACAACGACAAATTTTTTGTCAGATACTCTGAAGAATTGACATAAGCGTTTCACGTAATTTTTTGCATACACTCTGCCAGTAACCCCTACTTTATCCATACAAAACGTTGGCGTAGTTGGGTTGGTAGTGTTCTTGGAATTGCTTAAGGACAATCGACAGGGATAAGGACAAGCATGAACCAGGCTTTAGGGAAATTAAACTTTGGGCTCCGTCGGTTGAAAACAGTAGTGGGCAAACTACACAAACTGCCCAATATCTAAATTAATTTCGCTACATTATATTTTAAAATTAAACGAGTTTCTTACGTAACGGACTTCTTATAATGGCACATGTCATATAATTTTTGTCAGTTATATATCACCACCCTTTTTGCAGACCTTGCGTCATATATAGTTTTTTATTTCTAAGCCTATTGTGTGTCTTTAGTGTT
Source organism: Trissonchulus sp. WLG1_4 (assembly GCA_030248245.1). Lineage (NCBI taxonomy): Eukaryota > Metazoa > Nematoda > Enoplea > Enoplida > Ironidae > Trissonchulus > Trissonchulus sp. WLG1_4. Next base: position 763 of record JASANF010016651.1, on the reverse strand, counting down.
ATAATTCTGAACAGGTGACAGTCGAACACGTGAAAAAAAATAATTGAAATTGTAACTGCTAAAAAATGCATGAGACAAATATTGTCTTTTCTTCGACGGAGAAAATGTCACCTGACGTTAGGAAGGTATTAGGTAATTAGGGCTGACTTCAGAAAACCAGGAAACTGTTTCCTGTCTGGTATTGGATAGGTAAGAATCTACGCAAAAGTAATGTTTACTTGCATATAGGGTTTAATACTTAGTTAGTCATTATATAACTACACAACTAATACATTCAACGTATACACGGATTAACCCTTTAATGGCCACAGTTTTTTTTTCAAGGCAGCCAGACTCTGAACATCTTCTGGTTTATTGGCCATTGCTCAAGTTACGTGCGTTTTTGAGTTATAAGCGTTAAAAGTTTAAAGTTAGTGTAAGTTCTGTGACATCACACTGGCATATTATACCTCATTTAAACGTATTAACACAGCAACCGTGCGCTTGCCATAGTTGAACGCTAGTAATAGATACAATATTCGCTGTATATGACAAAACTGAGTGCTGGCATTTGCAATGAAAAATCATACTGAGGCCATAAGGTACTCGTTTTTGTACTACTATATTTTAGATGAAAAAAGTTAAATGTGCATATTGCTGACTGAAGCATAGGTTTCGTTATGTGGATGGAAGAAGGACTAAAAATTTCCGGTTATATAAAGATCTGTATTTTCTTAAATAAACAATTCAATATTCTTGTGATGAGAATATGCAACACGAGTTT
>JASANF010016649.1:0-16398 GCA_030248245.1 Trissonchulus sp. WLG1_4 | reverse complement strand
TGGACTGATTTTTTGTCGAAATCGAAGAAATTAGATAATGGTCGAGCCTTGACGGTTTTGTTTTCGGCTTCGGACTGGAGCCCATTTTGACTATACGACTGTTGCATTGAAATATAGAATGTGATGTTTTCTAGTTCTTTAAAAAGTAAACAATAATCGCACTTGTTTGGGTCTGAAACATGTGAATCTGTTTTTTAAGCAACTGATTGGTGATCTTACATAATTCAATGTGACTGTCCATACCTATCTGATAACCGTAGCTACTAATGTCATTCTCCAAACAACTTGAGTTTGACAAAAAACTGCGCCACTTACTTATTTCAGTGGCATGACTTCTGCGACTACTTGGGAGAACCCCCCTTCCTCCCATATACTACTCCACTTACTTTTCAATATTTTAATATTGTGAATTCACGCTCATAGTATTTTAACATTATATACGTACTTGGTCTTTTATGTGTGTGCTTGATCTGGTTTTACTGTAAAGTAGCAACTAGGATTATTTGTCAGTGTGGTATGTTCTGTAGCCCTGCGCGGCGGTGCGCTTTCCTTCTCTCGTTTTGCTTATTATTATGCCAAAATGGCCAACTACTAATACTTTGTATTATTTTTATTAAATTGCCAAATTCTATTCGGTATTTGTGCGCGTTCGTCTTGGGCAGTTTTGGCTTAGTGGCACTGCCGCTTCTGTGTCCGTGTGATCCGACTCCAGTACAGTTGCTGTTCGCTATCCCCCGCATATCGGGAGGCCCATTCGGGCTATAGCGCCGAATTATTTGTGTGTGCTGCGCCTACTCCGCCTTGCCCCGTAGATCAGGCAAGCCCTTTTTCGCGTCGGTGTCCGGTAACCTTGGCCCGTACGAAAGACCCCGCTCATCAACCTGGAAGCCCCGCTGGCGGTCAGGTTAGGCTGAAGAGAGAGGGAATGACTCTCCTCAAGGCTGATACCTACCGTTGGGCCATTAGTAAGAGCGGCAACGAACTGCCTTACAAATGTGACAAGGCTGCCATGATAAGGGGTGGCCCCATACTCAGCCCTATATGTGGTTTTGAACTGTACATTGTTATTTGTAATTGTGATATTTTTTTATATCTGTGGCGCGTAGGTTTTTCCTTTTTTAGTCTTTTTGGTGTGCGCCCTGTTATGTGTCATTTGGTATAATTGTGTGGGGTATATATTATTATTTTTTAGTGTAATTTCTGCGCGTTATTTTTGTGTAATATGTGTTCTTGTGCGCCTATAATATGTATTTTTTGTGCCCCCTTCACCCCCTCTTTTGTGTCTCTTTTTGGTAACTCATGTATTTTTGGTCTCCCTTGGTCTCATTGTTTTGATCATAATATTGTACTGCCATTGTAGTATTATGTGCGAGGACCAGTTTTAAGAATATTATTGTGCCAAATTTTGCCCTCCTATTGTCCAAAATATTTGCTGCCTCCAATGGACCCTGCCATGCCTACCATATATATATATATATATATATATATATATATATATATATATATATATATATATATATATATATATATATATATATATATATATATATATATATATATATATATATATATATATATATATATATATATATATATATATATATATATATACATATATTAAGGCTCGATTCATACTTTCGCCCGTATGTCCGTTCAGCCTGCAGAATGACGTCACTAGCAGCCTAGTGCAGTGGATCAGCCAGCGCATGTGACGTCATTATTTCGTCATTTTGTCGGCAGAACGGACATACGGCTGTAAGTATGAATTGAGCCTAAATATATATATATATACATATATATTTATATATGTATATATATATATATATATATACATTTTTGTGTATCGGCGCATTGTTTGGGTAATATTTACTGTGTGCGCCTATACTATGTATGTTTTTCTGTTCCCCCCCCTCACCCCCATTTTTGTGCCTCTTTTTGGTTGCTCAATTACTTTTTGGTCTCCTCTGTCTCATTGTTTTGATCATAATATTGTCTTGCCATTGTAGTATTATGTGCGAGGACTAGTTTAGAAAATTATTGTGCCAAATTTTGCCCGCCTATTGTCCAAAAGTTTAGCTGCCCCCAATGGACCCCGCCATGCTTACCGTAACACTAGAGCAGGTCATTGCGCTGTGGCCCCAAATTCTATTGTACGCCGTCGTGAGCCTCGTGCCGTGGTGTGTGTTTACCGATCTGTTTCTGCTTTTTTTCCCCGATTTTTGGCGGTGGTTACAGGCCCAGTTCAAACTCCTATTCGCTATACGGCCCCTCTATTCTACTGCAATTTGGACCCCGCTTTATGCCATATTTTGCCGCTGTGCCTACGCCGTGCGCGCTACGTTCGCTTACCTGCTCGGCCTTCCTTGTCCGTGTACTGCCCCCCGCCCCGTGTTGCAGTTGTTCATGGCCTCCTCTGACCCTGTGTCGCATGCTGGTAAGGAGTGCGATGACGCACTTACAGAAACCACGACACACAGGATGGAGGGGCCCCCTTATCCCGCGACGCGTCCTGACCCGCAACCCCCATCCAGTACGGCGGAGGTTTTGAACCCCCTCCCACAGACCCGATAGCGTAGACTGGATAATGTGGTAGTTCCAGAATCGCAGTTTTTTTACACGAGGCTATTTTAAAACTTCTTTTTCAGAACAACCAGTAAAACAGGAATAAAGGGGCTACAATTTTTCGAAACAAGACGCAAAAACTGTCTTCTATCACGTTTTATTCACTAACAAAGTTTGAATTTAACCCTTTCTTTCTTAGAGGGTACTTTTTCGGCCTAAAAAATTTTTCACTGATATAAACGTCTTTAATTCGATCCTAACATACATATTTTTAAAAAAGTTTCAAAGATTTGGATGTTTCTGTCAGTTTTCTTAACATTGACACATATGTCAATATAAGACATGACCCGAAGGTTGATAGATATATTTATTTGACAAATAACCGTAGTTTTGCGTAAAAACTCGTTTAAAAAAGAGTTTTTGGAGGTTAGTAGATGCCTAGCAGTCATATGTCGACGCTAAGTTTTGAAAACTAGGCACTTTTACTAACTGACTTAGACATGAATCAAGCTTTGTGGCGCGGCGTAGCCCGCCCAGCGGTCAGGGCCGGGTGTGCTTGTTTTTCTTACAGATCTTACACGGTAAGGGATGTCTTCACAGACATATGTAACAAGGAAAGGACTTCCGCTTGGCTATGATTTTGCAAAACTCCGAATTTGTGAAGGATTTCCAAACATAAAAAGGTATATAGCGTTCTGGTTGAACCAGCCCGAGGGTGCGGTGCTAAAGAGTTGTTTCTTGGCTGTAGAGCGGTAGTCATATTTTGAAAGTGACTACATCTGTGGAGGAAAGGGTTCGGTTAGCCCCTCAAGGCAGATGCCGTGCATAGCTGGGTTACCTTCTCATATAACTGTGCAACCATATGCCGACAGCGTGTATATAGACTACTCACTACTGGCTTGGCACTTGGCAGGAGCAAAAGTGATAGTAGTCTTTTGGTCTTGAAAATTTTGTAAATCTACCTTCGGGTTAATCAGTAATTTAAAACCACTCGGCTAGCAGGTCACAACCACCTAGACAATTTTTAACTAATCCTACAAATTCGGTCGTAGATTTCGCATATAGACTAGCACTGTATATTGCCAGTATAAAAGATGTTTTTAATTGATGCTTTATTCTTGTGATAACTTCAGGAAGTTTGTAGGACGTTGAAATTTGCCATTGATGAAATGGTTTGCAATTTGCATAACACGTTAGTCATTTTTTTCTAATGACAATTGCGGTGGTCAATTTCAGGAACCAAGTTATGTCCGCAACTTGGTCAAAAGAGTCTGTTTAAAGCGTATCGCATACACGTGAAATAAAAAATGATACAGAAAAACGAAATGAGAAGCGAGACAAGGAACACTCATGATAATGTACGAGCTAAAGGCCCAAAATAAACTTTTCCTCCTAATGGGCAACATGGGCGGGCCGACATCTGAGCTGAACGGAACGGCCCCAAGTTGGAAAAATTAGTACAGGTCTTGACTCTCACCCATTGCACAACAGTTTTCTAGCTCTCACAGACTTTATAATCAATACATCTGTGACCCTACAACTTGAGTTTTGTCTGAAATTTTAGCTTCATATAAACCGCAAAATATGTACATATAATGTGTGGCCCACAGGATTTTCCAGGTTGCAACACAGAACAACAAACTGTCACCAGCAATCAAAACTAGCCATCGGCATTTTCCAAGAATAAAACTTCACATCATAAACCAAGCCAATGGCATCAGAACAAACCGCATACAAAATAACTTCAGTAATATCTTATATTGACATATGTGTCAACGGGCAAAAGCAAGCTTTTCTTTGAAGTTGAGTGTTTTTTTTTGCAAAATAAGCAGCACAAATACGCACTACGAAAGCAAGGAAACTAAAAAAAATTTTTAGTTGACAATGAAATTATAATTTTGTACTGGTTATGTTGGCCGCAAAGTTCTCAATATGGAGCCTTCCATTGTGCCAAACTTGGCGCAACGAAGCTAGCACCAGCCGGGTAAATTTTGCAATTTCTCGTCTTGGAACATTTAAAATACATTGACGTATTTCTCAATATAAGATTTAGCCAGAATTAGCCTATTCTTTGTATCAAAAACTTAGTGCAAAGCTGAGTGACATATTTGTCAATATAAGAATGAAAGGGTTAAGACTAGCTACTCCATTGGCTTGTAGTTCAGTAAGCCAACGCGGTAGCTAGTCTTAACCATGGCATTTTGCACTAAATAAAAAATGCTCTGGGCGTTTTTTGGTGCAGTTTAAAAAAATCATAGTCTCTTTACTCATAATGTATAAATCTGTCTGAAAAACGGGTCACTGCGATTATGGAACTACCACCTTAAGCGGCGATGTTCGCCGGCTCTCCCGCGTCCGATTTCTGTCGTCTTGATGCTCCAAACCCCCAACCAACGATGACGACCCGGACCATCCTCTACCTGTGTTGCGATTGCCCCTGCTGAAATTGCTGCCCCTGTGGTGAACCTTCCATTCAATGGGAATCCAATGACCGCCGCCCAGTGACGGTGGCCCAGAAGTAGACTGCGGAAAAGCCTCCCCCTGGGAGTAGCCCAGAGAGTTAAAAATTAAGGAGTATGGTTAGTATGTACGCGCATTCCACCAAAAATTGGGTGCATGCCCAGGAGACCCACTTTCTACAGCCGGGGGCTTTGTCTCCTTGACCACCAACATCGGGGTAAAAACCCCTCAAAAATTGGTTTCCGGGAAGGAAGCAGTGGATGTCAAAAGTTCGGCTGTGGATTATATATCTAAAATTTCTCATGCCATTCCGGGTTCAAAAAGTTGGGAAGGGGACCCCGTGGCGGTACCACTAACCAGTACCCCACGTCAACTTGGGGTATAATTGCTACCCGAACTTGCCCTGACCAGGAAGACATGGGACTGGTCCAAGCCCAGCCCAACCTATACCCGGTGCGTCGGGACCCTGCCGCTTATTCCGCCCCCCTTCGCCACCGATCTAGCCAACATGAGCAGACGGATTGATCAGGACGAGGTGCCCTGGGCGCTTGCCCAGCTGCCCTCTACCCACCAGAGGACAATCGTGTGGTTATGGTAGCCACTGCAGGTCTGGCTAACTCTGAAGAACACGAGATCGAAGCCAGTCACCAATAGCCGCCTCCAAACCTGACATTGAATCAAACTACGAACGGAGTCTCGACCCAGACCATTCCTTCAGTGGTGCCCCCGGGAGACGGCACGGCTGTGTACCATCCAGAGGACGACCCCTCCCTAGCCTGGGACGGGCACATGGGGCAAACTACCGTAGTCTCCACCAACGACACAGCACAGGAACAGTGCATTCAGCGAATCCTGTGGAAAAGAGGGGACGACCTGAAGTCTCAATTCCTGGGACGAAACTACACACGTGAAGCAATGCCGAACATGCGGAGACAACTTGGCTTGCCTAATGCGTTTGCCATGGAAGGCGAGGAGGGATGGACCCACTATCAGGCGTCTGAGACTGGGTTGATCCGATTCCCAATCCCCGAACAAGCTCATATGTTGACCAACCTGGAAGAGGCTTACAACTCCCTGGTTCCTCCAATACCAGCCACCACTACGCCGTTACAGCCGACCAACTCAACCAAGCGGAACTTGGCCGCAGATATTGCAGACTTCCCTACGTCACCTATTACTCCAGGGAAGCGAATGCCACAACCCGAGGGCCTACCTACGACTGAAGCCTCTCCCTTGGGGTAGACCTATCCCTATGGGACCCAACCAGACGCACTGAGAGCCCCCATCGTTTAGAAGGCCGTCACCTTTAGTCAGCCTCAGACGGTCCCCTTCTCGAATACCAGCACACCAGACCCGTCCCTTGCGGTCCAACCGTATATCAGACAACTGGCCGCCACTGCTGCAGCCTGGAACGGACGGAGGAACTACACCTCCGTTTTCCGCAACATTGAGCCATTCCAATGGAATAAAAAAAAGAGCCCCTAAATGGCCGGATTGGATCATCGTTTTCGAAGCAGTGGCAAAGGCCAACTCAGTATCGCCTAAATGCTGGCGCCTTGTTCTGATCTCCTGTTTGGACAAGACCATCGTGGCCAAGATGGCTTTGCAGGCCAACATTCTTCTCACCGAGGGACTGAAGAGCAAGCTACGTCTTTTGTATGAACCGCGGCCCGAGCGGCAAGAGTCGCCGGCGCAACGGTTCCACTTGAGATTGCAGCATGTGGACAAGATCGTGGCTGAGTATGCCTCGGAGTTGGAAATCCTCTTGTCTAGAGCTTTCCCGGAAGGAATCAATGACCGATGACAAACGAGCAGAGAAGATCATGTCCAGACTGGAGTCCGGTCTGAGGGATAGCCTACGAGCGGTTGCCTTGCCCATCCTACCCCAAGTGGAAAGCTGACTCAAGAACCGGGAGTTCTTGCGCAGACTAAACGAGAATCTGTCCAAGATGCAAGCGGAGCAGGATATTTTGGCCAACTCACCGACGGCCCTTCTTTCTCACATAGCTGGAGTGCTGAGGAGAGCCAAGGAAGAGGCAACGGTGGACGATGAACAACAACATATCCTACAATCCATCCTGAAAGAAACGGCCAACGCTACCCCAATCCTAACAACAACACCGCATCCTAACACTACAGCTGCTGACCAACTGAAACAAGATGCGGAGGAGATGAGCAGGAACGCACAGCAGCAATTTCCCCCTACCCCAACCGAGACAGCACCACAAGACCAGACCTACCAGAATTGCGGAGCCCGCAGTACAAGCCGTCCACTTTTCAACCCAAACGTGTGAACCACAATGCTGAATGCTACCGCGGCGGAGGAAACGTACAGCGCCTACATATACACTTAGATGTAGCTCTGAATTGCTACCAGTGAAGCCTTCTGACACTTTGAGTGAAATTGCAGGACAGCTACCGTAATTTTTTTGTTTTGTTAATTCATTTTGTTGTCTGCCAACCTTGTGGTTGAAACTGTTATAACAAATTTGTTAACTTCAGTCGACCCTGTTGATCTGCTGTGCTGCGGGTTTAAAATTTCAACGGAGCTGTGTAAAAATGGTTTAAGAAATTTTACTAAATGGTTTTAGCACAGTCGTAATGTCAAACCTGCAGCACTTAAGCCTAAGTCTCTGTTTTGCCACAATTCTAGCTGAGCAAAAACCAGGTTTGAAAAAATCTGTAAACTTAACGAATCAGGCAATATTTCGTCATGACATCATGTCCAAATGATGTCAAATGTACGTTAAACCATGGCTTAGTAAAACCACCTTTGTGAAATCTATCCTTTGAGTTATAAGTTTCAAAGTGTGCCGATATAATTTACCCAAGTCGACCGTTAATAAAACGGGAGTAAATAAAAAAAGAAATATAAATTGCCTAACTGAACAACGCTTTTTTGATGGACCCCTGAACCAAACTTCTTAATCAAGCGGATCAAAAAACTCAATATCAAATTTAATATTTACATTTCCTGTATATTCATTTCATACTTTGCTTTAGTAATTCAAGCGTAAAATTTTTCCAATTATCATTTTTCTTGTATGCAATATTCTTTTTTAATTATACTTTGTTTTACAATTGGCTGGTTGTTGCTCAGCTGACCGGATATAATAATTATATAGTAAAGCTTCTTTAAGTACATTCTAGTTCCTGAAACTTTTCAAAACTTCAAACTTTTAATTACCAAACTTTTTCAAGCTGAAACGGTCTGTCCATTCTGAAAAAGATGTCCCTACGGAAGCAAATCGGGGATTTTGTAGCTAACACGTCAGCCCACGGATTTTCCCACTATAAATCGTCCCCCTTTTTTTGGCGGGGGGTTTGGGTGTTCGTTTTAATCGGGGGTTGGATTGTAGCCATGATGCAAACAGCTTTATTGCTGCGGAACTACTACCAATATCCCACCAAAACAATTGTTACTCACACTTTTCAACCGAACGTGTCTTTTCCGGCGGTAACTTTGTGCAATCACAACCCACTGAGACGATCAAAGCTAATCGATTTATTGAATAAACTCAACGATTCGTTGCCACAGACAGAGGAAGAAATGGAACAAATGAAAAATGATCATAAGTGAGTTATGTCAAGAGTACAGTAATGTGTAAAAAAAAGTGCTCCTTCAGGGGGGGGGGGGGTGCTACCCGGGTCAAAAATCACAGATCTCCAATTCTGCTTATTTTCCATGTTACTCTCCCAAGGCACCTCCACCTCAGATAAGAACAATTAAGCTTGAAGGTGCACTTTTGGTACAGTGCTTTTGTCAGTGTATTTACACAAGCAAAAGTACCCCAAAAAGCCTGAAAGTAGCCCTTACTTGGGCAGTTTTAACACAAACCACATCAAGCCAATTGGGCTGAAACTTAGCGTAGGAGTAGCGAACATGTAAGCGCGAAATCGTGTTATCCGGATTTTCAATATCAATTTTTATCAATATCATTTTTTGGGCCCGCTTAATTTGAGTGATTTTACATTTGGCGTCATTCCTCAGGCCATGGGCAAAAATTTGAAAAATTGAATCATAGGGGTTGCGATATGACGTTAGGCTATCGAATCATGTAAGAATCAGCTTCGTCAGAATTGAGCAAAATTAGAAATTAGCGTAAAGGAACGCTTTGCAACCACCAGAAACTTTTATTTGCGCCTATGATTTACTTGTAAAATTTAATTTTTGGGAACCCTAGTAAAAAATTGGCAAAAACATTGGTTCCAGTTTGTTACATCTGCGATGCGCCTTCTCTGGGGCTACATTGTGTGCGAATTTGAAGCGAATTGGAGAACCTAGAATTTTCACTTATACACATAGCCGCCGCCCCCCTTAATTGGCGTACGACGAGCTTCATCTGTAAATATATAAATATAAGTGACGAAGGTGACCGAAAAGTGACGAAATGTTTCGCAGAATCAGTTACTTAAAAATTTATGCAGAAAGGGGTAAGTAAGATGTCGTTAATTTGTTTTCAATGTGGCTTGTTCAAGTGTTTGATGGCAATGTAATGACTGCTGTTTGGTAGATTTAGGCTTGCATTCTGTCAACTTTTTCCTGTTGCGCCACAGCGCAACAGGTACTTTATACTTGGTTTGTATAGGATTTGCGAAATCTGTAAATGCACACACTTACCTGACACAAGCCTAGCTTTTGTGTTGTGTGTGTGCGTGTGTTTGCTCTTGCCTTGCTGTAGTGATGTGTCGGTCACTACTCACCAGACTGCTGTTAACGGCCAGAGTTATATGCAATACATAATATGCAATATGCATATAACAGTGCAGTATTAAATTCAGTGTACACTACATTATCAACAGGATCTTGTTCCGCCTGGTGCAAGCTGTGTTATTATAGGGCTTAATTTCTGCCGCGGAAAATATGAAGTAATGTTTAGTATTTGTTTCTAGCACCGTTTGATTTTGCCTATAAGTGAATGGTAAACTATCAACATTTCGATTAACAAAGTTCATTTTAAATTTTAACATGAAAAGTGAGCTGTCAACCGGAACGACATTTGCGTTACTTATAATTATGATTTTATTTTTTAAAATTTCATTACTTAGCATCCATTAATGTGATATGTACCCCCAAATTGCTGTTTTAAAATTACCTATGAGATTTGCACAAACTCTACATCATCGTGAGGTGGCTTCAGATGGTGCAGTACATATATGTACTTTAACATAGTTAACATAACATTAGCTTTTTCAGAAATTTGTCACAGTCCAAAATTGCTGTAGGAATGTGTTTAACAATAGACAGAATTTAACGGCAACAAAAAACAAATTTAGAAACCTGACAAAACTATTATTATAGCTCTACTTCTTGTCTAAGACGTCGGAAACAGGAAAGTATACTAAATATAAACAGGCCTTGACAGTATTTCTGGCATCTGGAGTCCCTGTTAGTACAGCTATTTGATAATCTTCGTATGGGGAACATCAGGCTTTTAGAAGAAGCTTGCTTATGTATAATGAATGCACTGGAAAGTGGTGCCCTCCCTAGGAACTGTACAAAAATGGGCAAATTTGGTTTTCGCATTGGACGGCCAATCCAAGGCATAATAGAAAGTATCATACTCTTCCTATTATGTACTCTTGAAATTATACTTTTTGTTTGCGAATAGTTTTTGATGCGCAACAGGCCTAATGTTGTCAAACGTTCAACCTTCTCACTTCTCCCTCACTGGACTACTTTTGCAGTAAACTTTTACTTGTTCCTGTTGTGCCACAGCGCAACAGGTAGTTTATACTTGGTTTGTATAGGATTTGCAGAATCTGCTCGTAGACACTCTTACCTGATATTGGTTGAATTGCCAGTGTTAACAATGGCAGGGCCCGACTGCATTTTACGTGTGCTTCGGGTATGTTGAAACCTCAGTGTTACATTATGTACACTGTTAGGCAGGTAGGACAGTAGAAAGTTACCTACCTACAATAACGTGAATGAAATTGATTTTTCAAAAAATAACACATCAGAGGCGGAATCGAACCGTCACTCTTCTGATCAATAGTCGGAAGTCCCGTCACCTGAGCTAAGCGGTTCGTATTATTATAAACTTATTGATATTGGAACATGCAGCAGACGTCAGCAGCAAACATTGCGACACTAAACTTTCTTCCACAGGAATTCGAAAAATATTGGTTCAACTTAATGATTGGCAATGGAAATCTTTATCCGAATTAAAAATCCAACTTTATGGCTACTTTACGCTTCTAATTTATGGGTTTTTTTACGCTTCTAATTACAGATCATCAGTTGTCATGCAGACTTAGTATCAAACGTTTCAAGCCGAAATAGCTCAGTTGGGAGAGCGTTAGACTGAAGATCTAAAGGTCCCTGGTTCGATCCCGGGTTTCGGCAGCTTTTTTAACTTTGGTTTCAGTTTTTTAATTAGTTGTTTTTGGTGAATTTTTCAACTTACTCTTTAATAATTAGTAGGTAAAGAATGCCCTTTTTGGATTCGACTTTTCGCTATTTATATGTTTTGTATTTACTGCTAGGTGCTAACCTGTACGCCTGTTGTTTTCAAAATTAATAGTTGCGTTTTATTTTCTCTAGAATATAGACGCTGCAATGGAATTAAGAAACTCTTTAATTAGCAGACGCAGTTGTTGACTTTTGAAACGTCGTGAAATTCATATATACATGTTTTTACAAATACTTTATTTATCATGTTATTTTACAATTTTACAAGTAAATATGCTTAAAAAATTGAGTTTTATTAGTTTTTTTCATTATTGATGCGATAACTAAATTTCCATTGAAATCGAACAAGCCGAAAGCCATTTGCCCAAAGGAACACCGAAATCAAAGCAAAAGTCTGACTTTAGAACATCAACGGTGGACTGCACCAAATCGGATTTACTGACGATTAGCTTAAACCGATTTAACTCAGGCTTAAATTTCCTAAATCGGTTCACCAATAAAGATTAACGCTGCGTACTGGGCCCGATTTATCTAAACATCAAATGTTCGTCGTTGAAAATGTTCGTCGTTGAAAAAGCAAATGTTCGTCGTTGAAAAACAAATGTTCGTCGTTGAAAAACAAATGTTCGTCGTTGAAAAACAAATGTTCGTCGTTGAAAGTTCGTCGTTGAAATTGTTCGTCGTTGAAATTGTTCGTCGTTGAAAAAATTTTCAACGACGAACATTTCAACGGAGCTCAAGACATCCGTTTAAATGTTCGCCGTTGAAAATTTTTCAACGACGAACATTTGTTTTTCAACGACGAACATTTGTTTTTCAACGACGAACATTTGTTTTTCAACGACGAACATTTGTTTTTTCAACGACGAACATTTTCAACGACGAACATTTGTTTTTCAACGACGAACATTTGTTTTTCAACGACGAACATTTTTCCTATAATTACGTGTTATGTTCGTCGTTGATAATGTTTCGATCAATCCAAAATTTTCAACGACGAACATTTTCAACGACGAACATTTTCAACAACGAACAGTTTCAACGACGAACATTTTGCTTCGATAAATCGGGCCCTGGAGTGTCTTGAAATTTTTGAGTTTTTTTACATTTACCGGTTTTATGAACGGTCACAGTACAAATGCAATTAACACATTTCACTCTAATTCAGATTGTCATACTCTGCTATAATATACTCTTCAGATTGTTCAGTTTACTTTGGCTTGCAATTAGTTTTTACTGCGCAACAGGCCTAATGTTGTCAAACGTTCACTCTTCTCATTCACTGGATTACTTTTGCAGTAAACTTTTGCTTGTTTTTAAATTGCTTCAAGCCTCGACGTGAGCGCGGTTTATAATTTAAAAGCCAATTTAACAATCGAAGTTACTCCGAACTTGCAACGGACCTCGTTCTGGGTAGTTCAAAGCAAATTACTGCATGCACACGATCGAACTTGCTCCGAACATGTTCCGAACTTCTGAATTGGCTCCGATCTTACTCGAAACTTAGCTCACCAGCCAATTAAAACTTAGCTTGGATTTTTTTCATATTTTTGAATTATTTTGCCGCCAAAATGTCTCAAAAGTGGGCGATTGTTGGTATTCGTCTGTTGGATGAGCTGTTGGTCGCAACCTTGGCTTCTGCGTCGTCAAAAATCTATAAAAAACAAAAGAGGGACCCTTGTGTACTATTTCACCTGATAAGCATTTTGTGTGGGGGGGGGCACACTCCGCCACCCCACTTGAGTTCCCTTTTGATATTTTACTGTGGTTTTTCCCGCCTTACAACCGTCTATCGATATATAGTGACAAAACATCAGCAACAGTTGCCGAGTTTAATGTGAACCGGAAGGGTGCAAATGGAATGGTCAACTTGTAAAGTGAAATAGGTTGCATAATCCTCCGAACTTGCTGCGGACTAAATTCGGAGCAAGTTCGGTCCGGAGCAAGTTTGGAGCAAGTATGATTGTGTAAATTGGCCTTAACCATGACCCACATAAGTACATCCCTGTTTAACCCTTTATCTAGTTATATTTACTGCTGTGTTTATAGCCATCGAATACTGAATCAGTACACTAACTTTATTTAGCAAATTAACATAAATTACTTTGCCACAACTTCAAATGCATATTTAGCGAGTATGACACATACGACATATTCGACGCTGATTTGAGACAGGCAAAAAATTTGCGGCAACTTATCGTTTCCACTTGGCTGTACAACCACCCAGACTTGGCGGCAAAAGTTAGCTTCGATATTAAGCAGCTAATTGTGGAGTGCACGTACGCGGGGGACGCATGCGACGAAAAATTGTTTAAACAGTGGCTACATCCGCGTTATGGCAATTGTCTGACCATTCGACAGAAACAAACAGTTCCTTTTCCAGGTAACCGCTAGCAGTTTGTGCTTTTTGTGTTGATTAATTGATATATTAATTGATTTATTTATAATTGATCAATTAATTGATTTAAGTGATGTTTGATAGAACTAAAGTGATCAAGTTGAAGCTAAACGTCAACTAAGCTTTTTAGTGATATCATATGAGTATTGCAGTTTTTATATTACGACAAAATTATTTTTTCCACGAATACAAAATTGCCTAAGAAATTTTGAAAAAAAGTGTATGTATGTATACACAGTAAATCAAATGTCTTCGTTCCGATCAACTCTTCAAGACATTATGAATGACATGAAAAATGAATCATTGATACAATCAACGGAGTGTTGATGATACATGAAAATAAAACCGAATTTAGGAACAGGTCGTTAAATTTTTTATAATATTTTGCTATTCTAGTATTTTGCAATAATGCATTAATCAAGTTGTGCGTAGAACCAGTTCAAATACTGGATTAAAGAAACTCTACTTCACCGTAGTCCGAGGTGTATTAATGGAAAATCGGACTAAACGGAATAAAGAGTTAAAAATAAGTCAACTGCTTAATTTTACTCCGAACCCATACTATGTAAACAGATTTAACGTTCACGCTTAACATTGCGTGCACAGTGAAGTACATATATAGTTCGACTAAAACGCAGTGCGCTAAAATTCTGTAATGCCCATAGTATCACTGGCTAGACAGTCTCAATCTGACACCTTCTAGTTTTCTGGACATTGCTCGAGCTACATGCGTCGTAGACTTCGCGAAACACCATTCGATAGAGAAATAAATGGTGAACAAAACTTACTTAATGAGTCGATTAAGGGTCTAGGACGCACCGTTTTTTAGTTATAAGCGCTCAAAGTTGAGAATTTGTAAAAATTTGCGCCATCGCTCAGGCATGTACCTCACCCTAGAGTACCAACACAGCAACTGTGTGCCTGCCAACACAGAAATAAAGTGCATTATCCACTCTATCTGATGCACAAAAAGCAGACGGCCGGAGTTGCATAAGAAATTCAAAATGTGCCCCTAAAGAAAATACTACTTTTGCGATGAAAAAACGTCAAATTTGCACATCGCTAAATTAAACATGGGCTTCGCAGACTGACAGCAGGAGTAAATTTTGCCGGCCAAATGCGAAGACCTACAAGTGCCCATAAAAACAGTTTAAAGATGTGCCCTCTGATGGTGAACGTGCAACTTAAATCTCTTTGGTCCAATTGTACATAATACAGCTAGTGCATAGTTTAAGAATAGGTTCGGACTAAAATGAAGCACTGACTGACTTTTAGTGATTTTTAATTTTTTATTCCGTTTTGTCCGATTTTCCGTTCCCAAGCCTTGGACAACGTTAACTAGAGTTCGTTTAATCCGGTAAAGTCATGGGCTCTAAATATCATACTTGATTTGATAAATTATTGCAAAATACTCCGAAACCTATCTATGCATTTTAAATTTGGCTTCATTTTCATTGCGTACAGCTATGCTTTTTTCAGTTGACACTAAACTGTGAAATGAAAATGAAAATGAAATAAAAACGAAAAAGAAAACTAAAGTGAATTGAAGCAAAGCCAACTTTTTTCGGCTTGCGCAACAAAGCAAAAAAAAACGGTAAAAATCAAAAATATAAATTTATAATTTAAAAACTCAAAAATGAAATAATTTACAGTCTTTCCAGTAAAAAAATCTATAATGCTGAATTAGCAGACAAAAATATTAAACAAAGTGTAAGTAATAAGTAGAAGTAACTCATTACTTAATATTTAAGATTTATTTGAATCACCATTTTGGAAAACTTTGTGAGTGGATTTGTCCTTGACGTCAGCTGCTACTAGCCCCTTTTTCGGCTCCAAACGTCATGCCGGGCAAGCTGTCAAAAGCTGACAGCAAAGGAAACGAAAATGAAAGAAAGAAAGAAAATAAAGACAAACGAAAAGAAAACGAAAACGAAAATGAAAACAAAAGAAATATCAACTAAAAAAGCGTAGCTGCATCATCAAATGAATAACTTAATACCCCCTTGATTGTACTAAGGATTGAAATATGACGACGAGTGAGTGTACCAAGAGTACATAGTGATGTTTTCAAACGAATTTTCATTGCACATTATGATACAATAGGCAAAATTTAGTATAAAATGACCGCAATGGGGGGCATTAGGGCAACTAGGGGCACTAAACTTAGGGCACTAAAATCCTGGACTCAAATATGAAACTGATTTTCTTAATGTATATATATATATATATATATATATATATATATATATATATATATATATATATATATATATATATATATATATATATATATATATATATATATATATATCTATCTATTTATATATATATATATATATAAAATTTGTTACGAAGCGTTTAGTCAGTCATCATCTGAGGGCCCATTCCTTTACTGGATTAAAAGGTCAATTGTAATCGGACTAAAATTATGCTTAAAATGGCATTCCAAAATAGTCGAATTAACCCTTTCATACCCAGAGGATCATGGGAGATACCACATGATGAACTGCCCTATCTGGAAAGCCCATTTCACACGAGGGCACATCGCATGCGATATCGCATG
>JASANF010016647.1:0-77286 GCA_030248245.1 Trissonchulus sp. WLG1_4 | reverse complement strand
GCGTAACCGTGCGTTACCCGCACAGAGGCTTCCGTAACAATCGGCAAAGTGGTTTGATTGCCTACGGGACTAGAAGATGGAACCGGTCGAATGTAACTGTGGTGCGCAATTCATATCAGTCGGCACGAACATCTAAACAATCTACCCAGGAGCGGAATATCAAAGGTACTGACCAGACACTTGAGCACAGTCAGAAGTATAAGCAGTGCTCGGCGGTTTCACGTAACGGACAAAGGAATCAACAAAAACTGATGTCGGTGTCTGAGGCAACTGTAACGAAAATGGCAGGGCAAAGTGCGACAAAGTCCTGTACTAAAACTGTTCTGCACGAAAATGAAAATAAGCAATGTGAGAGCACAAACAGACAAGCTCTGCCGTACCCAAATCAAGCGCAGCAAAATGCTACGGCAAAAACGACGAAAAGAATTGGTCAAAAGGAAGCTGCTCGACGCGGTAAAACCACACGCTGGCTAAAGCAGAGTTTCAATCCGTGTGCAGCGATGCAAGAGGAAATGAGCTCAAGCAAGTTGCGAACAGAGTCGAACACAACTGCAGTGGTAGAGCAGTCTATGAATGGGCTGAGAGCAAAAGGTCAGGGCTTGACCTATGCGTCGATTCAAGCGGGCTGTTTCGGTTCTCTTATGCAACGGGTTGTAGTTGCGGCATTAGTAGCCATGCTACTAATGACTCCGCTTGCGACCGAGCAAACACGACAGGTGAACGCTGATACTGTGCCCTTATGGGATCACCCGCAAGTTTTGTACTCTACTGTATCGTATAGAGCTGTATCCTACAGAGTTTATGGTCACTGCTTGAGTACGTCAATAAATCTGTATCAGTGGACTGCGCGTGAACGAAGGCTTTATGGCCTTAAACGTATGTCAGAGCCAGAGGTGGTAAAATGGTTCAGACCAAAACTGAGCAGTAGACGTAGTGCACTCTTCATATTTTCGGACTGTGGAAACGACGGCTCAACTGTATCAGGCAATGGTTGGTGGCATTTATCCCGACATAACGACCGAACGGTAAACCAGTCACGGTATCCTGCGAATGCGGTCAAAACACGATCACTGCACCCCTTAAGGAGTCGGTGTGGTCGCGATGGGAATGGAGTCAACCTCACCAGAAGTCTTGTCAATGCTGGACACTGGAAATCTAAATGGATTGAGTTGATGAAGCTGTGGACATTATCATCAATTGAGACTGTTGTGGTTAATGTATTTTATCTGTTCCTGCGTACATATGTTGCACCTTGTTCGACCATACCGTTGTAAGACACCCTGGGTTAAGTAGGTAAGTTACTATACTTGCTGTGTGTATTGAAGCTATGTCATTACTGAGTAATATACACAGTTTCGTAGCTGTCTGTAGTAACATTGATGGTCGAACAAGGTATGCTATCGGTAACTAATTAGTAATTAAGTATGGTTATGGCCTATGGGTTACATATTTTATTCTGCATGTATTGTATGTCTCACTGTATCGTAATGTCATGTTTACACGCTACCGTACACGTAATCTGCAGCTAACAAAGCAGTAAGCAGTACTAAGATTAGCTGCTAGGCTAAGTACGTTGGTCACTGAGTGCAGCATCCATTCGCAGCTATTAAGGAGCATCCGGTACTAAATTAGCTGCCAGTCTTATGTACGTTGGTCACTGAGGTCAAATTTTTTAGAATGAGGACATTCTCTTCCAAGAGGGGGACGAATGTAACAGGCCAGCCAGCTGGCAAAGCGAAGCCAGCCGGCCGCCTTCATACACACACATACATACACACATACATACACACATACATACACACACACGCAGTCAAGCATTCATTGAATGCCCGTCTGGGCTGGCTTGGTTGTAAAGTAAGCCAGCCAGACAATAAACTAAGTAACGCATACAATCACAGCACAGACACGCATATTACAATTACGTAAGTTGTTAGCTGCTGGGCGGTTTTTGTGTAGCCTTCTAGAAGCTTCTAGAACATTCTAGAAGTAATTTGACTCAGCGTGACGGCTTGCGAATGCAGCCAATGAAATGCAATTACGTAGCTACGAAACAGGTTTATAGCCAATCAGAGTTAGGCCCGCCTTCAAGCAGAAGTTATAAAAGGGGCTGCAAAATCTCTTTTCAGTCAGTTAGGTTAGGTCGGTCGGCTCAGACGGTTGCACCCGCTTCTACCGCTTTCACCGTTCCACCGCTTACACGGCTTACACCGCTTAGACTGTTGGCTAACACCTCGCTAAGACCGCTAACACCGCTGAGACGGCTAAGACACGGCTAACACGGTGCATACGGTAGTACGACTAACCCGGAAGGCAAACTGTCACTGAGCTTAGGTCATAGGTAGGTACGTAAGGTGTACGGTAGCAGGCCCCATCACGTGCTGTGCGTATATATTACTGCTTGCTCGTGCGTATTACTGTGCGTTCAATAAAGACAATCTGTTTATCGTTGTGTGCTGCAATCGTAGTTAAGGGTCACACTTGTAACCGAGCTGAAGCGAACCTGGGTAATTTAGTGTTTCAGAATTTAGTTTAGGCTAGTTACCAATATCCCGATTCCCGAACGCAATATTATAAGACCAGCCGGTTACATATATTTAAATATATATATATATATATATATATATATATATATATATATATATATATATATATATATATATACTTAAGCATTAACACATATCACTATCAGAACATATAATGCAATTATGAAGATTAAATAACATAAACGGGAATCTCGAGGTTTGATGTAATTCAAAACTGAAATGCCACGTACACGATGAGAGGTGAGAAATAGTTGGCCTTTCTTTTTGCCATGCACCGCAGGATTGTTGGTAGTGCAGTGTTCGAACTCCGCAACGACCTCTTTGCTATACGCTAATATCCTGAAAACATTATTAGACTTACTAGTCAACTTAGTCAATTAGTTAAATTGCTTTAGCATGTTGATGACTGGTCAGGGGACCTATTACAGCAAAGACTCCTGTTTTCTAGGCAGATGATGACCTCTATTCTAACTGACTGACTGACCAGGAGTTGCTTAACCCTGAGGCAAAATACGTGTCCTGATTTTTGTGGTTACTCGCTGTATATACTCTTGATGGCTGAAATTTGTCCTTTGCGCAATAAAATCAAGCGTATATACAGCTTTGCTCAGGGACCAGCACATTTGGGCTAGATCCTCAACGCAAATCGTCATTGACCTCGCGCAAGACCGGGCTCAGTGGCGTCGTCTGATCAGGCAGGGGCAGGCCACAGCTGGAGGATTTTGATCCGAGGAGCTAGCAGGCCTTAAGTTCAAGTAAGTTCAAGACCAGCACATTCAGACTTCAGGTAGATGACCCCTGGGATTTTTTTGCAAAAACGTTCGCAATAGCGAAAAAAATTTGATCATTGCGAAAAAATTTTCAAACCTTTTCGCAAAATTGCGGAAAATTTTGACGCAGTTGAGGTGAACTGAGAACTCGCAAGGTCTATGCGCTGGTTTTTTCGACTTGGTCGGAAAACATTTCCGATACGTCCCCAATTGACCAAATTTGGCCTACAAATGAAAAAATTCTCCCAACTTTTTCTGAACCCCTATGCCCAGACTCATGGAACTTTGTGATTTGATGTTTGGGAACAGACTGTATATAATTGGCTAACTTGATTAAAGACTTGACAGTCAATGCGAAACATTTCCTTCCGTGTATCACAACCAGTGGCGTATCCAGGATTTCGCAAAGGGGGAAGGCCGCGACCAAGGGGGGAGGTGCGGAGCAATGTGAGCCACCAGCTCAAAGGGGGGAGGCTGCGACACTTAAGGGGGTGCTCAGACCGCGAAGGGGGGGGGGGGGGGCGTTGCAGCACACCCAGCCCCCAGCTATAATATGCAGGGGTCAGAGGCGACAACACTAAGAGCCATTTCAAAATGGTTGCATTTTCTTTTCAGGCAAAACATGGTCATTTTTGGGTCATTTGAATATTTTTTTACGGCTGAGCATGGATTGTGATTGTGAAAAAGTTCAAAAGAATTCTCAGAACGGCTCCATGAATTTCCATAAAAAAATTAAAATCGTTACTTTTTGGCCAAAAATAGGTAAAAATTGCGTCAGTCTTATCGTATTGGTGGAATCATGGTTTTTTGTGTAAAATAGGGTGTATTTACACATCGGCCGCCTAATTTACACAGCAAAAAATGAAAATACACACTGATTTACACAGCCCCATTTTTCCCCAAAAGTTGATTAAACGGCCTATTTTGGTTGTAAAATTTACAAAAATTCGCGAAGTGGTGATTGCAGCCTGTAACCTCTTTGTGTTAACAAAATTAAGTCTAATTTTTGACCCAAAAACAAAAAATCTTCAGTTTCTGCTCTTAAACGGCTTATGATGTTTTATTTTAGCATTCGTTTTTATGCACTTGAAAGTTGACAATGAAAAATCAGCCATGCTGAGCTTATCTGTGCGATTTCTTATATATAATACTTCAAACTACTTTAAAAGGTTTTACACCCAGATTTGAAAAAAGTGTGTAGGATCTGGCTGATAAAACAACTCTCTATCTGCGTGAACACGGGGTCTTGGCTTGGGGTGGGGGCTTGTCTCAGAGTTTTCGAAATTTTAGGGGGGCTTGTCCTCACGTGTCGGATACTTGAACTGACAAAAACGCTAAAATTTTCAATTATATGTATCATAATTATTTTTTTATGTTCGTATGTAGTTGCATGCAAAAATTTATTATTTTTCAGTCTCAAAGGCGAAATATGACTTTCCGCGTGCAAAAACGGTCAATTTTTACCTAAAAAATACTAAAATACACACTTTTAAAAATTTACACAACAGACCCATAATTTACACAGCAAATTTTTAATTTACACATCATTTACACAGTGCCGATTTTGAAAAAAAAACCCTGGGTGGAATAATAGTTCATTAACATATTGATGTAAAGACTAATGCATTATATAATATATATACATATTATATATATACTACAAAAGTCTTTGCGAAGAAAAATTTCAAGCTGTTCGCAAAATTGCGAAAATTTACCAGTGAAAAAACCCAGAATGACACTCCAGTACAAAATAAAAGACCATCTTTTTTAGGCATTTCAAAAACTGTTACTTTATATCCACCCATCTTCCCTGAGTACCTCACGTGTCACGTCTGCTTACTTTTCTCCGTTATAAATCACCACTCCACGTCCATCTGCGGAATGTGAGGTGTTTAACGACATTATGAATCCTCTGTCTGCTTGAATTGAATGCTAAAAATAAAACCGTATGTAATTTCGTTTTAACAGTTCGAGCACAAAATTCGATACATAACAGAACAGAAAGAGTTTACTCCAAGAAAAAAGTCATCAAATTGGAGTGGGGACGGGGACGACTAACCAAGTCACCTAACCCCAACGCCCCCAGAGAAAAGGCTTTAAATTAACTGTTTTTAAACGCGATCAAAATTGATTGACAGTTTTAGACTCTATATTCTATAACACAGTTTTCGGCGGTGCAGTTTTCGGTTGGGGGGGAAAATTCAAACTAATATTTTTTCAACGTAGAAACATGTTTTTATAGGTTTTCTTTCGCATGCGCTGAATTCATTTTTAGCATTTTCCAAGCGAAAAAATGCCGATTTATTCGTTTTTTAAATTCACTTTTTGTCGAAAATCATCATTTTTCGACATATTGGGGCTAATCTTCGAAAATTATGACCAATACAGTCAAAATATCAGTCTGAAGTTTGATCGTCATAAAGTAACACTAACACAATAAAACATTTAATACAGCTTTGTTTGCAATATATCACAGGAAGAAAAAGAGACTCTTAAAATGGTCTAAAATACATCTAAAAATACTCTAAAAATTTGAAGAGTGAAGTAAGAAAGCAAGTTAAGACCATTTTAAGAGTGAATTTAGAGTGTTTTTAGATTATTTAAGACTGATTTTAGATTATTTAAGACTGTTTTAAGATAATCTTAAATCAGTCTAAAATGCAGTTTCTAACTACGCTGCCTAATTTTAGATTGTTTTTAGAGTAAATTAAGAGTGAACTACGACTAGTTTTAGACCAATTTAAGAGTAATTTAAGAGTAAATTAAGATAATCTAAAACTGGTCTGAAATCCAGTCCAGCTCAGCTGCTTAATATTTTAGACTATTTTAAGAGTGAATTAAGACTAGTTTTAGACCAATTTAAGAGTGATTTAAGAGTTTTTAAGATATGTAATCTTAAATCACTCTTAAAACAGTCTAAAAACATTCAAAACTCAGTCAGCACACATTTAAGAGTGTTTTAAGAGTGATTTAAGAGCTTTTAAGATTATCTTAAATTACTCTTAAAACAGTCTAAAAACCTGCAAAACTCAGCCAACAACCATTTAGGAGTGTTTTAAGAGTGATTTAAGACTAATTTTAGATTATCTTAAATCACTCTAAAACTAATCTTAAATTACTCTGAAACAATCTTAAAAGTTTTAAGACCATTTTAAGAGCCATTTTTCAGTTTTACTTTAAATCTTAAACACTCTAAAATTGGTCTAAAATATTTTTAGACTGTTTTAAGATAATCTTAATTGGTCTAAAACGTTCTGGTCTTCTGGCCCAATCTAAAAATGGTCTAAATTTAGTCTTAAAATATTTAGACCAAATTTAGACCAAATTAAGAACTCTTAAAATAGTCTTAAATGTTAAAAATTTAAGACCAAATTAAGACCAAATCAAGAGTAGCGGTTTTCCTGTGTATTTAGCTTATTTATAGGGCGAGGGCTATATTCAAACAGAAACGGTGAAGCCTTAACACAGGCTGAGTACGCATACTTTGAAATATTTGCTGAACTAGGCCTTAGTCAGTTTGTGCTAGAACATACACGTGGAGCAAGCATTTTAGATCTGGTGCTCACTACGGATCCTTACTTAGTCTCAAATGTGAAAGTCGAAGATCCGTTCTCTACCAGTGACCATAATCGAATCCGTTTTGATATAAATTATCCAGGTGTTTCCCTTATTACTCCCTGTGCTAAATTTGCTCATTGTTATGACTATTCCAAAGTGAATTTCGACATGATGAATCACTTTCTGTGTACAATAGATTGGACCAATCTATTACTCAACGACAAAAATGTGGACAGTATTTGGGAAACTTTTTCACATATTCTTGAGTACGCCCTAGACTTATTTTGTCCGAAAATTTCTGTACACAATAAAAAATTTAAATCTAAATGGTCTCACTGTACGCGAAAGTCTTGGACAAAAAAACGACGTCTTTGGAGAAAATATAAATCCACGAAATCCCCAAGTGACTATGAAAATTACAAGCGGGAAGCAAAACTAAATAAAATTTTGATAAAAAACGATATATATGATTTAGAAAATTCTGTCTTACATAGTAACAACATCAAAACTTTTTACCGATATGTTAATTCTAAAATGACATCGAAGAATTGTATTCCGCAATTGCGTATTCACGACAAAATTGCTCTTTCTGACGATGAAAAAGCCGAAATGTTAAATGATCAGTTTTCTTCAGTGTTTGTTACTGATAATGACAACATTCCAGACTTTGATATGCGCACAAATTTCACTTTAGAAAATATTGATATTTCTGAAGAACTTGTTGTGGGTGCCCTAAAAAAATTGCCAAATAAGACCTCCTTTGGTGTGGACAAAATTCCTGCCCTACTACTTAAGAAAACCGCTTTTAGTATAGCGCTGCCTTTGTGTCATTTGTTTAGAGAATCGCTATCGCAGGGTGTTTTACCTGTACAGTGGAAAATAGCTAAAGTTGTGCCAGTTTTCAAAAAGGGTAACAGTTCTGACCCGCAAAATTACCGTCCTATAAGTCTGACGATAGTTTGTTGTAAAGTTCTCGAAACGCTGATTAAAAGTCAAATTATTGTCTTTTTGGAAAATCACCGTTTATTAAGTCCTGTTCAACATGGCTTTATGAAGCGAAAGTCCACTTTAACAAATGTGTTGCAAACTTTCTCGCACTGGAGCCTAGCCAAGTCCAAACGTAAGGCGATACATGCATGCTATCTAGATTTCGCTAAAGCATTTGATACGGTATCTCATCCAAAATTAATCTATAAACTTTCTAGATATGGAATTTCAGGCAAACTCTTGGTTTGGATAAGGTCATTTTTGGCCGGGAGAACGCAGTTCGTTTCTATAAATGGTTGTGTATCTGACCAAACTGAGGTGAAAAGTGGTGTACCTCAAGGGACTGTGTTAGGTCCTCTTCTTTTTTTATATATATAAATGACATTGCAGATCTTGTTACAAATGCGCACTTGTCACTATATGCGGATGATGCTAAATTGTTTATTGAGACTGATCCTTTCACTGTAACTGATGCAGCGTTGCAGCATGATTTGGATCGGCTTTATGAATGGGCCAGAACATGGCAGCTCTCCCTGTCTGTTCAAAAGTGTTCTGTTTTTGTGCTCGGAACATCCATAAAGCCGGTATATAAAATTGCGGATAAGGAATTAGTAGTTAGTTCGTCTGTAGTTGATCTTGGCTTCATCCTATCTAGTGATTGCAAATTTTCCGAGCATTGTCAAATGCTCTACAAAAAGGCTATGCGTCGCTGTGCCCATATTTTCAGATGCTTTCAAAGCAGAGACACAACCTTTTTACGAAACATGTTTATTACTTTCGTACGGCCCCTCGTTGAAAACGGTTCTCCATTATGGTCGCCTGGTCTTATCAAAGATATAGACCTGATAGAACGAATACAGAGATCTTTTACGAAACGTATTCCAGCACTACGTACTATGTCCTACACAGAACGTTTAGCAGCACTTAATATTACAAGCTTAGAACACAGAAGACTTATTTTTGACTTGAAAACTGTTTATAGCATCCTAAATAATATGATAGACATAAGTATGGATTCCGTTACGTGGACGTACGCAACAGTTACGAATACAAGATCACATAGTCGAAAGCTCACGACACATATTCCAAGTTCTGAGACATATAAACATCTTTTTTCATACAGATCTGTAAAAATTTGGAACAGCTTACCCGAACATGTTGTCAGTGCGAAAAATATCCGCCAGTTTTCTACCTTGTTGAGCGACGTAAATTTGCAGACATTTCTGAAGGGGCGGGGGGTTAGGTGACCCATATATACAGGTCCTCTCTCGTCCTATTTCTTGTTTTGCGTATTTTGGTTCCAATTTTTGTTTTTGTTATGTTCTTGTTCTTTTTGTTAATTCATGTGCTTGAATTTATGAATTTTTCTTTCTTTTTTGTGCTTTTCTTGAAATAAAAAACTTTGCTTTGCTTTGCTTTGCTTTGCTTTGCTTATACTGAAAATCTTAATTTTGTCAAGTAAATAAAGAGGAGGAGGAGGAATGTACATAGCTAAACTGAGCTTATATATCAAAACTTTTAGTTTCTTTTTGCGTAGACAATAAATTAATTACATTGTCCTGAAAAAATAGCTATCTTTATCGACGTGGAAGTGGTGTCTCAAAATCTAAAATTTCTGCGTTGTATCAATATGTTTGCAGTGCGGCATCAAAGAGAGACTTAGGGAGACTCAAAAAAACCGAAAATTTTCAAGTATGTTCAAGTAAAACACAGCTGCTAGTGTTTTTCAATCTTTCAAAATCATTACATACGTGTATAGTCATTAAGTACCAATTTTTAATGAATTCGAATACGATAAATACGATTTGAAAACGTCACTGATGCTCACCATCAAGCTGGCACTGACAGTCAATTTCGGTATAACAGTGCAGCTTTATATATGATTGCACAGTAGCAAATGCCTCTTTATTTGATGCGGGCAGCTAAGACTAAGCCTTCTTCTTAAGGTCAAGGTGGCGCTCCTGAAATGTGGGTTTTGTTTGGCCATTATTTTGAAAATGCGCAAAAATATTCATACGTCGTAAGAACCACAGTTGTCACAGGAAGAAAGGGGGACTCTTAAAATGGTCTAAAACCAATCTAAAAACACTCTAAAAATTTTAAGAGTGAATTAAGAGAGCAAGTTAAGACCATTTTAAGAGTGAATTTAGAGTGTTTTTAGATTATTTAAGACTAATTTCAGATTATTTAAGACTGTTTTAAGATAATCTTAAATCAGTCTAAAATGCAGTTTGGAACTACTTTGCATAGTTTTAGATTGTTTTTAGAGTAAATTAAGAGTGAATTAAGACTAGTTTTAGACCAATTTAAGAGTGGTTTAAGAGTAAATTAAGATAATCTTAAACTGGTCTGAAATCCAGTCCAGCTTAGCTGCTTCATATTTTAGACTATTTTAAGAGTGAATTAAGACTAGTTTTAGACCAATTTAAGAGTGATTTAAGAGTAATTTAAGATAATCTAAAACTGCTCTTAAATTCAATCCAGCCAGCAGCTTGATATTTTAGATTGTTTTAAGAGTGAATTAAGACTAGTTTTAGACCAGTTTAAGACTGATTTAAGAGTGAATTAAGATAATCTTAAACTGGTCTTAAATTCAATCCAGCCAGCAGCTCGATATTTCAGAGTGTTTTAAGAGTGAATTAAGACCAGTTTTAGACCAGTTTAAGACTGATTTAAGAGTGTATTTGTTGCACTGCCCTGGCTGTTGCATGAGCCGCATTGCTTAGCCGATATATACATATATTTGTGGTCTGCGACAGTTATTATATATATATTATATATATATATATATATATATATATATATATATAATATATATAATACATATACATACATTTACATACATATCACATACATTGTCAAAGGGCCCTATCCAAAATTGGATTTAACGGATTAGATTTAACAGAATTCATTTTGCTAATAGCGCAGCACAGAATGAAAATAGCCGGCTGAAATTTTGCCCCACATATGGCCACATGGCTCACATACGGTACCTCGGTGTGAATGAATTAAGTTTAACTGACGCTGCGTTATTGACGAAATAAAATTAAATCTAATCCAATAAATCCAATTTTGAATAAGAAGACCCAAAGTCATGAAAAAGCATGAAAAGAATTTATATTTTCATGGGTATATATCAGAGATGAGTGCGACAGTTCAGGCTATTACGTAAGTCATGCAACAAAACTGATAGCACGCTGCAATCCACAGTATATGTATATATATAGGGTTGCGAAGTGTAAAAAAGTAAAAAACGTTTTTTCACACTTTTTTACAGTAGCAAAATTTTGGACTTTTTTGCAACTTTTTTACACTTTTTTACACCTACTTTTACACTTTTTAAAACTTTTTTACACCTACTTTTTGTTTCCTGAAACTTATTATGTTGGCTACAACACATGAGGAACTTTTAGCGTAATTTGTTATTTTTAACGAAGCAAACCCAGCGGGTACGGCCTACTCCCATTCGTGAAAGTTGAGGTATCGGTGCAATGGTACACTTTTAAAAAATTTCCAGCGTATTACAGTCTAGTGTGCGGGTGAATAAATCTGTAGAACCGGTATCTACGTGGTGTTTGAATTGCATTATTCAAAATTTTGACATTTTTGACGGGTCGTGCGGCGTGCTTCCCGACGGCCGTGTGGCGTGTAACGAAACCGACAGAAAACCAGCATTTGAAAACCAACCAACAATGGAACTTGTATGGAATTAAACCAACATTTGGGTCAGATTTTGTGACTACAGCTGACGGTTTTTTCCGCAAGTAGATTTTGTCCTGCGCAGTGCAAAAACTTCTTTCACAAATCACAACAGTCCTTCACACGTCTATAGATACTGTTTTGACACTGTCTCCTATAGACTCGCTTCTGTCTAGTGTTAAAAGATAGCTAATGGCTCAATTTAGGGGCAAAATAAAGACGTGCGTTTTCCGCAGATGGGCCTCCTCCTTCTTTCTGATTTTACATAACAGAAACAGCTCATCTACAATACATAAGCAAGCGACAGATAATTGAAACATGTTACCGGTTCGGCGGTCACAAATTTCAACCTGGTCTCAAACAGTTTAGAAAACGTGTAAATATCATTCTAGGCTATAAAATACTTTTTTACACTTTTTTACAGTTTTTTACACTTTTTAACACTTTTTTACAGTGTAAAAAAGTAGGTGTAAAAAAGTCCGGACTTTTTTACATGTAAATTAGCAACCCTATGCCTCTGCCTACAACCTTTTTGGCTGCACTGCCTGTCGGTAGCCTACGCCCATAATACACGTACAGTATATTATATACTTTCCGACCCCCCTTACTAGGTCTACAGTAACACGATCGACTCCAAAAATAAAGATGCACTACAAGCCCACTACACCAACATGCATGCAAGAAACATCAGACTTGGGCTGTTGGCGTAACTTCTCCGGTTCAATTTTTTAGTACCTAAGCCTGCGCCTAAGCCTGAACCTAAGCCTAAGCTTGATACTAAGCCAAAGCCTAAGCCCCGTACTAAGCCTAAGCCCCAAGTCTAAACCTACGCCCAAACCTAAATTAAGGCCAAGTTTGAATTGGGTCAAAAATTATTGTGAGACGCATGGGTGTCGGAGAAACGGTTTTTTTAGTTCATAGTGCAGCCTAAGAGTTGAAGTAGATGAAATTGAGTTTATACCGAGAAAAGTGATAGGGTTTTCCCCGCATAGGGTTTTTCCCCGGAGGTTTCGAGGCTTATATACTACTCAGAAACGTGATTAGTTAGAATATATTTTAATAGTGCAGCAGTTCGGCGAAAGATGGCCGTTATAACAGCCGCGAGCATTAATGGATCCGATTTATGTGGAGCACAGGACGACCTGAAAAGTTGAAAATAGGTTTTTTCCCCGCACCACTATAAATGCTGACAAAATTTTGTAAATCGGTTCAGGCTTTTAAAAATTACAAAACTTTTTCTGAAGCTACCAGGACCAGACTGATTGAAGCGTTACAACCCAAGTAAGGTTCAGTATATACAATATTCAGGCTATATCTGCGAAATTTTTTTAATTCTGAAGCTAGTTAAGGTTTTTTAGTGCGGTAAAGTTATTTTTGATGCTTCTCAGCATGTTTTTTCTTCAAATTAGGTCTCAGGCTAAGGCTTAGTGCTTACGCTTTGCGCTTAGACTCAGAGCTCAGGCTTAGGCTTAGTGCTCACGCTTAGACTCAGGTGTGGGTGAGCAAAAAATTAGTTTTAGTTCCCTGCATCAAATAAAAGGAGATTTGCTTCTGTGGAATATTGAATAAAGCTGAACTTTAAAACCGAAATTGCCCGTCGCGTGAGCTTGGTTCTGAGCAGTAGGGAAGTTTTGAACTAGGATTTGAGGAACTAGAATTTATCATAACGCCGTATTTATGCCTTAGTTAAATGTGATATTTTTTGTGGGGACAAATGTTTAATAGCCATCTGTTTTCGCAAAAAATATAAAATTTTAAATTTTAAATTTATTTTAAGTTCATTTTGCCTTTACAATTGAAAAAAATCAACATTTTTTGGCCAGAATTAGCAAGATATTTATTTAAAAAAATATTTATTTACAGCTCATAGCCTTGATATGGCTGCGGCAATAACAAGATAGCGTAAAAGTGAAAAACGCTGTTATAAAAAGTGAAAAAAATTCTTCAGACCCGCCCCCCCCCCTCCGAATTTAAAGTCTGGGACCGCCAGTGATATATAACTCATACCCAAATTTAGGGTTAAATGCAGTTGGGGGGAAATAGTGAACCTATTTTTTTGAGTAGAGCACCTTGGGGAAAGCATTTTTGCTTCAAGAACCCCTATTTCATTTTTTGGATTTTCTGAGATACGAGCCCCCAAAATCTGAATCCTCAGTGACGGACGTTTTCGCAATTTTTTTCCGAAGCTCTTGTTTTTTCCGTTCTAATCGTGTCTAAATGGTGTCAGATTATTGTTTACAATTTTTTAGAATCAAAACAAAGGCTCGTTGACAGGTTTCCTGCCGAAAAATTCGCCAAATTCGCCAAATTCGCCAGAAACGTCCAATTTTTGACCAAATTCAAACTTGACCTTTATTTAGGCTTGGGCTAAGGCTTACGCTTAGGGCTTAGGTTCAGTGGCGTATCCAGAATTTCGCAAAGGGGGGGGGCTGCGACGGGGGGGGGGTGGTGCGGAGCAACCGTGAGCCACCTTACCTCGGGGAGGGGTGCGGAGCAATGTGAGCCACCATGTCGATGAGTGAGCCACCGCCACTGAAAGGGGGGGCTGCGACCCTCTAAGGCGGGTGCTCAAACCACAAAGGGGGGGGCTGCAGCACACCCAGCCCCCCCCCCCCTAAATACGCCACTGCTTAGGTTTAGGCTTAGTATCAGGCTTAGGCTTAGCCTGCAGGGTTTTTTTTTTCAAAATCGGATTTCATCATTCTGGCGTCATTTTTAAATTCCTGTCGTCATTTTTATTTTTCGTTCGTCAAAATTAGATTATGGCTTTACAGTACCGTTGCGCTGCAGCAATATTGCTAGTTAGCGTTATCTTACATTTTTATGAAATTTAAGCGGTTTTTTTACCTAATTTTGGCCAAAATTTGTGACACAGATTTCTGTGTTTTTTGGCCAAGAAAAGATGTAAATTACTAAATTGCTTTTTTTTCACAGGGGGGTCAAAATTAAGTAGACCGATGGGAGGGAAGGGTCCCACCAAGGCGAGGGGGATGGGTATTACCCAAAGTTTTTGTGCTTTTTGTACATGTATGCTTGTACGTATATACATGTAATCTCAGTCTGGTGGGGGGCTTTTCCCGGATTTTTCAAAATTTTAGGGGGTCTTGTCCGACATATTGGGGACTTGAACTCATAACGGCCTAAAAATGGAAATTTTTTGTAAAATTTGTATATTTTTCGCAATTTTTTAGCTTTTTGCTCATTTTTAAAACAATCTGGGGCAAATTTTTAGTTTTCTGGCACCTTTTTTAACTTTGAGGAGTTTTCTGGCACCCTTAACTTTAAACTTTAGGTTTGCTTGTCCCGTAATCCCAAATCTGGGGGGAGCTTGCCCCCCTGACCCCCTTGTACGTCTATGTGCCGAAGATTTCGGTCAAATTTAAAGTAAAAAAAATCGGAGAGAGCATGACCTTTCGATTTTTTGGAATTTATTTAGTTAATTGGAGAGCTTTAAAAAAATTTTCAAAACAAACTACACAAACTAAACAAAGTTTTAGCAGCCTCTCAAAAATATTCGCCAATGCTAACGTCTGGCCCAGCAAAAACCCCAGAATTTAACACAAAAATTTGCCGATAACAGCGCATATTGTGCGAACATTATACTATTTTTGGCCGACCGAAAATACCAGATTTAACATTTAACATAATACCCAAAACATTACGCCACAAAAATGCAGGGGTCTAAGAGCGACAAGCCTCAAAAACAGAATTAGAGATTTTTTCTCTTTTTAGACCAAACTTGGTGAAATGAAGACGTCTCAGAAATTTTTTCGAGCCGAGAAATTATATAAATGCAAATCACGTCAGAAGCAGAACGTCACATGAGATAGGTAGACTAGTACGACGTCACACTAGTAGACTAGATAGGTATATAAATGTACTCGTGTACACATGCAGAGGCTTTAATGAAAGTTAATAAGAAAGACGAGTAAGCCACTAAGTTGCAGGGGTCTGGGGGCGACAGCCCCCAGAAAAAATTGGAGATTTTTTTAATTTTTAGGCCGAATTTGGTCAAATCAACGTCAATATTTGCTCAAAACCTTTTGTCAAAGCTTCGTCATTTTTATTTTCTGAACGTCATTTTTAAGTTTCATTTCTGCAAATGACGCCATTTTTGACTAAAAAAACCCTGGGCTTAGGCAATAAAAAATCGAAATTTTCAGAAAAAATCCTGCCAGCTTAGCCTAGAGAATCCTGCCAACTAGGCCTAGACGATGCCTTAAAACATCATAACGCACTCAAAACCAGTAGCGTAGCCAGGATTTTGCTGAGGGGGGGGGCCAATTATATATATATATATATATATATATATACCAGGGATCGACCGGAGTTCCGGTTCCGGTTCCGGTACTTTTTGGTTCCGGTTCCGGTTCCGGTTCCGGTTCCGGTATTTTAAAAGTACCGGAACCGGAACCACGAATTCTCTGACAAAGGATTTTGCTTTTAATTTTGTGTTGTTCGTCCATGAAAATTTTCCGATAGGCCTCCAACTGACCACAATCGGCCTAAAAATCAAAAATTTCTTCAGATTTTGTTCTGGCGAACCTCTTGCGACTCTGTAGCTAGTTTAGTCTTCGTCTTCTTTATAATTCTCTTTCATCAAAGCTCATGCGTTCAACATATTATGTACTGTACGCGTATATATTACATGTATATATAAATTTAAATATATATACAGTACACTAGCTAAATACATTGTTATCGTTTGTGTTTTATTGTCTTAAAACGAATATTGTAATATATATTTATAGTACCTAGTACTACATACAAATAGCTTCTGATTTTTATTCTTTATCAACAATGCTGTGCTTCTTGTGTCCAATTTCTTGTATTACTTCAACTAGCTCAATGAAAGCTGAAGGTCGAAGGTCCTCGGTTTTTCACGCTACACTGAAAAATTAATCTGTGTAAACCTTACTATCTAACATTTAGGAGAGGGGTCGACGGTATATACAGCCGCCCCCCGCCCCCCAATTTTCTCCAAGTCAGGGTTTTTTAGGGTCCACGAGTGGGTCCAGACTCAAGTTCTCTTAACTGGACCCAGCAAAAATTAACCTGACCCAACACCCAAGTCAGACCCAAGAACGTAGATGGGAGGGGCGTCGCGACCCCCCCTTTTGGTTGAATTTAAAGAAATTGTCAACAAGGGTCCCCCTTTGGTTTTTATCGCCCCGCCGAAAAAAATTTTTGATACGTCTCCAATTGACCAAATTTTGCCTAAACATCCAAAAGTTTTCGAATTTTGTTTCTGAGGGCGACCGTATCCAGACCCCTGCATCTCTATGGGCTATGGCTGACTAGTCCTTGTTACTGTCTTTCATCAAAGCCTATGCATGTCTACAAAAGTACATTATGCTGAATTTTCTTGTATAATACACTGTCTGATGTGACGTTCTCATGTTTAGTTTTTAATTTTCCTGTCGGAAAAAATTTCTGATACGTCCTTAGTTGACCAAATTCGGCGTAAACAGTTAAAAAATCTCCATTTTTTTCTGGCATTTTTTCTGGGGGCTGCCGCCCCCAGACCCCTGCAACCTGTGGCTCACTGATCCCGCGTTTGCACTGCGAATTAAAGTGCTAAATTGGTGTATAGAGAAAGTCAAAAGTGTACAGAAGGGTTGCATATAAAAAATGTGAGTAAAAGTAAACAAAATTTTTTTTGAAAATATTGCAAAATATAGGGTCTTTTTCAAGGGGGTTCCGGTTCCGGTTCCGGTATTTTTAGGTGGTTCCGGTTCCGGTTCCGGTTCCGGTAGTTTTAGGGTTCCGGTCGATCCCTGATATATACACATTATATATACATATATACATATACATATATACTGTCTGAGTCTGGGGGCGGCAGCCCCCAGAAGTTAGCGCTTTTTTAAAATTTTGAAATGATTTGCATTGAAAACTTGATTTCAAGCCACACTTGGCCAAGAAAGTAAAATGATCGCGGGGGTCTGGGGGCGGCAGCCCCCAGAAGCTAGCGCTTTTGTAAAATTTTGAAATAAGATTTGCATTGAAAACTTAATTTCAAGCCACACTTGGCCAAGAAAGTAGAATGATCGCGGGGGTCTGGGGGCGGCAGCCCCCAGAAGCTAGCGCTTTTTTAAAATTTTGAAATAAGATTTGCATTGAAAACTTAATTTCAAGCCACACTTGGCCAAGAAAGTAAAATGATCTCGGGGGTCTGGGGGCGGCAGCCCCCAGAAGCTAGCGCTTTTTTAAAATTTTGAAATAAAATTTGCATTGAAATAGGATTATTTTTTTGAAAATCGGCACTGCGTAAAAACTGCGTATTTTAATTTTTGACTGCGTATTTTTAGAAACAATTGCGTATTTTTCTAAGATTCTAACACTAGTATATAAATGGTTAAAAACATAGCCAAAGCCAACGCCTTTAAACGGCGTGTCTAGCAATTCTGGTACAATGAACATATCATTTAGTTGGAGTTAACGTAAAAAAGCTAGTTTTGGGCACAAAGTAACATGGTCAATGGTCATGTCCAATTGACAGTTTTTTCAAACATTTGTACAACATGCGATCTGTATCTTTGTTTAATGTGAGCAAATCTATTAATTTGAAAACTTTTGGGACGCTGAACTATGCCCAATGTGCCATTTCCGTAGTTTCAGACTGGGGGAACGACTTATAGATTCTTCAAAATTATGTTCGGTTCCATACGATATCGATACGTACAATCGTACAAATACATATAAATCCATACACTTGCTTACGTTTTAATGAAAGACAATAGCAAGAAACACAAAGCAATGAAGTTGCAGGGGTCTGGGCGGCGGCAGCCCCCAGTACAAAAATTGGAAATTTTTTAATTTTCAGGCTCAATTGGAGACGCATCGGAAAATTTTGTTTAATTTTAAAAGTTTGATTTACTGCCGCCTGGTGGGCACATGAAGGCTGCGTAAATTGTGCGTATTTTTATTTTTGACTGCGAAATTTAAGGTCCACTGCGTAAATATGCAGTATTTTACGCAAAAAAATAACCATGCATTGAAAACTTAATTTCAAGCCGCACTTGGCCAAGAAAGTAGAATGATCGCGGGGGTCTGGGGGCGGCAGCCCCCAGAAGCTAGCGCTTTTTTAAAATTTTGAAATAAAATTTGCAGTGAAAAAGCTATTTCAGCA
Organism: Trissonchulus sp. WLG1_4; assembly: GCA_030248245.1. Classification (NCBI taxonomy): domain Eukaryota; kingdom Metazoa; phylum Nematoda; class Enoplea; order Enoplida; family Ironidae; genus Trissonchulus; species Trissonchulus sp. WLG1_4. The sequence goes on along the minus strand of JASANF010016647.1, from coordinate 58,597 downwards.
ACAGTTTCTATTTTTTCCTAATCCTAATGGATATGCCATTTTGAGTCAAAACTATCCAAAAACAAAGATTATAGCCATTTTTGGCTTCGAACTTTCGCCTACGTTCACTTCCAAAAACACTGAAAATGCAATTTTCAAAGGGTGATAGCTCAGATAATCCAAATCTGTGGATAGGGGTTCTATTACAAAAAATGCTTCCCTCAAGGTGCTCTACTCCAAAAAATAGGTCCACTATTTCCCCCCCCCCCAACTGCACTTGATCCCAAATTTACGACGAAAGTCGAACATACCTCGATTCTATCAACACCAAATATATATTAATACAATATAATACGGTGAAAAAACCAATAAAAACTGCTAAAAATGCTAAAAACAATGAAAAAACATTAAAAACATGACATTGAAGAAGTGTGATTTGAGCGGTTAACAGCAAAGAAGTGGGAACATGAAGCAAAACTATTTTAGTGTTTTAAGAGTAATTTCAGACTCGTTTTAGATAATCTAAAATCACTCTTAAAACAGTCTAAAAACATTTAAGAGTATTTTAAGAGTGATTTAAGAGTTTTTAAGAGTTTTTAAGATTATCTTAAATCACTCTTAAAACAGTCTAAAAAAATAGAAAACAGCCAGCACACATTTAAGAGTGTTTTAAGAGTGATTTAAGAGTTTTTAAGATTATCTTAAATCACTCTAAAACTAGTCTTAAATCACTCTGAAACAATCTTAAAAGTTTTAAGACCCGTTTAAGAGTCATTTTTCAGTTTTATTTCAAATCTTAAAACACTCTAAAATTACTCCAAAATATTTTTAGACTGTTTTCAGATAGTCTGAACTTGGTCTAAAACGTTCTGGTCTTCCACCTCAATCTAAAAATGGTCTAAATTTAGTCTTAAAATTTTTAGACCAAATTTAGACCAAATTAAGAACTCTTAAAATAGTCTTAAATTTTATAAATTTAAGACCAAATTAAGACCAAATTAAGAGTTGCGGTTTTCCTGTGTGTTCAGGCTCAAATTTCCTTTAAATTGATGTGCATATCACAAGGAAAAAAATTTTGAAAACTTATTGACTTTTTTGAGCAATAAAAAAAGATTTTCACGGAAATAGCTTTACAAGCCAGGTCGATACTCATAAAAGGATCCCAGAATTTAAGGTGGCGCACCTGAAATGTGGGTTTTGGCCGATATTTTAAAAATAACCATACAACGTAAGAACAAAAATTGTTCAAGCTTAAATTTCCTTCAATTTGATGTCCATATCACATGAAAAATTTTTTGAAAATTTTTGAGCTTTTTTTAGCAAGAAAAATAGATTTTTAAGGAAATAGCTTTACAAGCCAGTGCATCTACACGTATGCAATGATTTTGAAAGTTTGACAAAGACTAGCAGCTGTGTTTTACTTGAACATACTTAAAAAATTCGGTGTTTTATTGAGTGTGGTGCAAAGTTTATGTAAAATAAATTTATGTTTATTTTCAGCATGATGCTGAGATAAAGTGCGTGAGAGTACAAACGCAAATCTTCGGCTCGCTATTTTTAAAAATTGGCTCTTTTGGCTAAAAAAAACGCCTCTTGTCTTAGTTATTGATTGTGCAACAGCTGTGCACAATAGCTGTGAAGAGAAATCGCAAGCCGAAATTCAGCTCACGTTTGGTCTACAGTGAATGCTAATTTGTATCAATCAACTTCATTTTTTGTATTTGGCCATACTTTTTGGTGGCGCTCCTAAAACGTGAATTTTCAAAAAACGGTTGTGTGGGGCCAATTTTAGATGCACAATAGCAAGCTGGTGTAAAAGTATGCCCAAACACAAAAAAAGAAGTTGATTGATGCAAATCAGCATTCACTGTAGAGCAAACGTGAGTGGAATTTCGGCTTGCGATTTCTCTTCACAAGTAACTAGCTGTTGCACAACCAATAGCTCATTTTGCTGACCTCAATGTGATTGAGCGGTCGCAAAATGTCATTTTTACGGATATGCTTGATATATTGAGAAACACTAAAATCACGATTTTCGAAAAACGTACATTTAATTAAATTTTTTGTATACTATCGATTTGCTCGAAATCAAGCTTTGCGACCGCTCGAAGACAACGAGTTGCATATATGTGCAAAATTATAGCTTTTCTCGTTCAGCCAATTCTTTAAAATCGCAAGCCGAAAATTTGCATTTGTATTTACACGCACTATATTTCGGTTTAATGCGAAATATACTTCGTTATTTCACAAAAAAAATTATACCACACTCATTAAAACACCGAAAATTTTTAAGTATGTTTAAGTAAAACATAGCTGCTAGTGTTTTTCAAACGTTCAAAAGCATTACATGCGTGTAAATGCATTGGCTTGTAAGGCGATTTCTGAAAAAATCTATTTTTCTTGCTCAAAAAGCTGAAAATTTCAAAAAAAATTTCCTGTGATATGGGCATCAAATTGAAGGAAATTTACTTCTGAACAACTTTTGTTCTTACGAGGCATGTTTATTTTTGCGCGTTTTTAAAATAATGGCAAAACCCACATTTCAGGAGCGCCACCTTAGGTAACTTCCAATAAGTCAAATTGCTATAATTATTTGTTTCTAGCTGATACGAAGTTTTTTGCTTAAGTGCAATCAAGATGAACACCAGGCAGGCATTTTTGCAAAGCTTAATGAGTCTCGGAATATTTTACCAAATTTTATTATATTATTATATTATTTTAGTGTATTTTTGTCAATTTTGGTCAACTTATTTGGGAAAATTTTTTTAGAAAGTTTTGCCTACACAAAGGACTTTTTGAAAAGATGCAACTAGCAATTATGTAGCTACATATAACTGGTTCAAAAAGTACCAAAAGCCATGTAGAATTTTTTGGTATATCGATTTAAAGATTTTTTTCCCATTGAAAAATAGAATAAAATTTCAAGTTGAACAAAATTTGACGTTATATACATCAAATGAAAGCTAATTTAATTTGGAACAACTTTTCTTCTTGAGTTAATTAACGAAAAATTACGTAAAATAATTTATCGCCCAAAGTCGGTTATTCAGAGAGCCACCTTAAGGTAGCGCTCAGCAACAAAACTCATGTTCGGCGCTAAGCTCTTGCAATAAGTAGCAATACCACTTTAATTGTACATCAAAGAGACTTCAAAAAAACCTATTTACAATACAGTTCAGCACTCTAATGTGAAAGTGTCAAATTTTATGACCATGTCGAATTTTCTATTCACACTAATTTTGTTTTTGACCTAGCTCAGCGAAACTTCAACCGATTTTGACAATCTTGGTATTGTTAAAAAGATCTTTCAAAAATCTAGACGTCAAATGTCTTCGATTTTCGATTCCGATTATTGATTTTTCAAAAAATCGATTTTTCCAAAATCAGTTGTGTTTGAGCGGCTACAAAAAGTGCTGAGAGCCAAAAATTTAAAATCGAAAAAATTCGACGTCTGCATTTATATTCTTTCTTTCATTGTGCAAAATTTCAACTCGATCCCAATTGGCAGCAGGGAGCTAGATCAAAAAAAAGTAGTCGACTTCGCTGCGCAAAAATGTGAGGGTTGCCCACACGTTTCACTTTTTAAAAAATTAGACCTTTCCTAGACCTGCATAGTTCCGTTGAAAAAGTTACCAAAAGCCATACTCAATTTTTTAGGAAATTAAATTAAAAATTTTACATTTTAGAAGATTTATCAGCTTTTTAGGTTTTTCGTTTTTTATTTGCTATTTTCCCGGCTAAATAACTCAGCAAAGCTTTAACGTATTCTTATGTTTAATACATCATTTTAAAGCTAAGAAACCGCGTATTTCAGTGATATGAGTAATCAGTTTATATTAAAACAAAAATTTTTATGCTGCCGCTACAAAATCGTCCAAAAAATATTAAAAAAAAATTTATCGCAATATGCACATCAAATGAAAGCTCTTTTCATTCTGAACAACTTTCCTTCAAGACATTATGGTCAAAAATGTCGCTGAAAAAAATTAAACGCCAAAGTTGGTTCCCCTGAGCGCCACCTTAAGGTGGCGCTCACCTCAAAAAGTCATGTTTGGCGCTAAGCTCATGCTGTCAGTACTAATACCATTTTGATTTTACATCAAAGAGACCTCAAAAAAACCTATTTACAATACATTTCAGCACTTTAATGTGAATGTGTAAAATTTTATGACCATGTCGAATTTCCTATTCACACTAATTTTATTTTTGACCTAGCTCAGCAAAACTTCAACCGATTTTGACGATCTTGGTATCAATAGAAAGATCTTTCAAAACTCTAGACGTGATTGATCTTCGATTTTTCATTTTTATTTTTGATTTTGCAAAAAATCGATTTTTCAAAAATCAGTCGTGTTTGAGCGACTACAAAAAGTGCTGCGAGCCAAAATTTGAAAATCTAAAAACTTTCACGTCTGCATTTATATTCTTTCTTTCATTGTGCAAATTTTCAACTCGATCGCAATCGGCAGCTGGGACCCAGGTCCAAAAAAAGTAGTCAATTTCGCTACACAAAAATGTAAGGTTTGCCCACACGTTTCACTTTTTCAAAAATTAGACCTTTTCTAGGACTGCATATTTCCTTTGAAAAAGTTACCAAAAGCCATACTCAATTTTTTAAGAAATTAAATCAAAAATTTGACTTTTTCGAAGATTTATCAGCTTTTTAGGTTTTTCCTTTTTGATTTGCATTTTCACGGCTAAATTACTCAGCAAAGCTTCAACGTATTCTTATGTTTAGTACATCAATTTAAAGCTAAGAAACCGCACATTTGAGTGATATGAGTGATCATTTTATATTGAAACAAAAAATTTTGAGCTACGGTTACAAAATTGTCAAAAAAATTCGAAAAAAATTTTTAATCACAATATGCACATCAAATGAAAGCCCTTTTCATTCTGAACAACTTTTCTTCAAAATATTATGATCAAAAATGCAGCTGAAAAAAATTAAACGCCAAAGTTGGTTTCCCTAAGCGCCACCTTAAGGTGGTACTAACGAATGTGCAGTGTTTTTCAACACGCTAGTATTCAATAATTAATTAACTTTAGAGCATATTCTTTATATCGTTAGAAGGCGCTACTTTTCTTCTACATTTGAGTAAAATTTTATTGTACAACTGTAAAAATGATTTGTATGGCACGTGTTAAAATTAGACCAATTTTGCTTTATTGAGAACTTTCAAATCTGGCCACTTTTTGAAGAGTTTAAAGAACAAAAACATTCAAAAAATGGCAAAAATATTTAAAAGTGAATTATCTAGACCCAAAATGCACGAATTTATGATTTGTCAATTATTAAATGAAATATACGGTTTCAAAGTAAAAAGTGTCCATTCACACTCAACTTTCGAGTTCTATATCTGGGCACGAATATAAGCAATTTAAAAAATTTTCATTTTGGGTCTAGACAATTTGCAAAAGTTTATTCATGTTCATTTTTGTGTTTATGCGTTGCGCATGCGCTTAGAAAAGTGGCCAAAACTGTCGAATTTCCATTCTCCTGTTGTGTAGTTTGGCTTGTTGGCTTGGCTTGCTCGTAAAAATTTTTCACAGGATCCTACTAACTTCATTTGCCACTTTGTGTATATGAATAAACTTTTGACAGACTTTATATTCAAAAAATACAGTTTGAATCAACTAATTTTATCCAAAAATTTAAAAACCACTGCACATTTGTTAGTACCACCTTAAGGGGGCGCTCCGGGAATCTGGAGTTGCCTCAAAAGTCAGCAAAAAGCTGATAAAACTAAAATATCACTACATAAGTATTTAGTATGGTATGAAATAACCCTTGTGTCAAAATTTTAAATCACCTGATAATGTCACGTGACTGCCAGAGCACTGCGCGTGAGTAAATATTTGGCAAGCGATAACTAATAGCATGTTTTTTTTTAAATCATGATTCATATATCAAAATGTAGCCCTAGCACTCCTCCAGTTGAAAATTATTTTTGTTTTTTATTATTTAGTGCGAATTTGTTAAAATTGCATTTTTTGTATTTTCGAGGTGGGTCTATCAGCACTAAAAGCAGTGGTATCATGGTCTAGAACATTATTTTAAAAAAATAAAAGAATGTTCAATTGCGGACAATGATAGGTTATCTTCATGTCAAATTTGAGCCAAATGGGTTGAAGCAGCAAAAAGATATCGAATGCCGAAAATTACCGTGAGCACTGCTCAGTATAATTTTTTGAGCCAGCAACTTTGCGTAGCGTTGCCCGATTGCGCTGAAACTTTGCAGAATTTTGGGGACCCAAGACCCTAGTAAAAAACAGTTTAGGTAGCTAAGCAATTTTACACAATTTTCTAGATAATGTTAAAAATGTATCAAATCGAACAGTTTTTGGTAAAAGCCGGTTTGCTGGCAAAAATTGACGTAAAAATTAATATTGCCGTTTCATACATTTTTCGACTGTTATTTTGTGTCTAATGATGTGAATTGATGAATTTTTAACAAATTTTGGTCAATGTTCACCCATTTGCAGTTTGGCAGTAAAAACTATAAAATTTGGGAATTTTCCAAATATCTTGAAATTGGTATCAAATGAAAGCCCACATCATTCTGAGTAACTTTGCTTATTGACACAGGTCCGAATTCGTTAGCTAAAAAAGTTATGGCCCAATACTTTGATTCGCGGAGCGCCCCCGTGTCAGTTCTTTACAGCAGCTGACAAGAATTTCTCCTTTTCCCTGTCCTTGTGTCCTTAAGGACAAGTATGAACCGGACTTAAGCCTGATCCTAAAGGCCGATTCACACGTGCGTTTTTGCCGCTGCGATTTTGACGCAAAACGCAAGCTGCAGGGTGTCGCAAGCGAAACGCACCGTCTGAACAAGCTTTGCGGCCTTAGTGCGTCTCGCATGTCAGCTTGCTGCGTCTTTACTGTTTCGAAAAAAATTACAAATTGCTCCGTGAAAATTGTTTAAACCAACACGTCCGCAGCGTCAAAACGCAATGAAATCGCAGGTCGAATAGCAATCTGGCGTTCAAAACGCTGCGGCAAAATCAAGACACTGGTATTCCGCACTAAAAACGCTGTGTCTGTTCAGACATTGCGTTTTGCCGCAGCGACAAAAACGCTGCGGCAAACTTGCAGTAAAATTCAGTAAAACCGTGAACGGCCTTAAGCATTAAGACTCACTCGGCCTAAGCGCTAAGCCTAAGCGTACTAAGCCTCAGCCTAAGGCTACATTGAAGAAAAAAAACTGCTGAGCAGCAACAGGGATAACTTTGCCGCACTGAAAAAACTTAACTAGCTTCATATTTTCAAAAGATTTTGCAACTATAGCCCGGAGTTTGTACTGAACCTTACTTGCGCTGTAACGCTTGAACTAGCCTGGCCTGGGTAGCTTCAGAAAATGTTTTGTAACTTTTAAAAGCCTGAACCGATTTACAAAGTTTTTCCAGCATTCAGTACTCAGTAGCTTAGAAGCATACATGTATGAAGGAAGTGGGATGTGAGTGCCCAAAATTTGGGCAAAATTTTAAAAAAGGGATTTTTTTTGCTAGAATTTTGCAAAATTTATGGTATTTTTGGCCGATCATGGGGGGGGGGAGGGTCCCCAAAATTTGGCCGGAGAGGCCCCCCAAAATTTTAACCCCGTTATAAGTATGCTTAGAGGTTACTCTTTCAATGGCAGCGGTAGGTTTTTATTTGATTCAGCATTTTTGCCTAAATCTAATTTCGCGCAAAAAATTTCATGTAAAGTTTAATTTGCGGACAAAGTTTGATTTCCTACTAAAACTACATGCTATCAACTTCTAACCAATTTTGTTTGAAAGAGCGTTCAATTTTGACCAACCCTTCAGATTGGGGGATATAGGGGGACTCCGGATCAGTAGTTGAAAAACAGAATTTTATTAAAAAGGGCGACAGCTAGCTGGGGGGCTTCAAATCAGATAGCCTGGCTGACGATGCGGGTTTCATATTTTTATTAAAAAATGGGGTAGGAAGCAATTAGGGCCGAAAATAATTCCCCCCCCAACCAAATGTAAACCGATGATACCCATTCTAGTTGGTTATTACCAACAACGTAATTTACACCAGGTAAAGATGCTTCACCCCAACATAGCATCTGACACTTACTGACAAGTGACAGCTAAACTTAATTGCCATTGGGTGGACCATCTATACACAGATTTTAAAGTACTTGATAAGTCATTGGAATAGGATTTTGGGTCGCAAATTATAGTAATAGTTTACAAATTTACAAGTTTGAGAGTAGAAAGTTTTTATTTAATTTAAAATTATTGACGAAATTCAATTTTGCGCAAAAAATATAACTTTTTTAATTGTAATCAGCCTTTCCCCCAAAGGTTTAATGATATAGGGGAACACCACACCGGATCACTCACTAGGCAACAAGCCCAGTTAGCGGCAAAAGCATTCAGTAAGCATTAAGCATTTATTTTTAAGCACATTGGCCAGAGGCCATCGTAAACCTGTTGGGCCAGCTACAGCATTAACTTACTTAAGGTGGTAGTAACGTTTTCGACAGTTTTGCAGGAGTAACATTTGACAACTTAAGATTAATTTTCAATCAATAATTTATAGTACGCATATTAATTTAGGAAACTATAAATTATTATGAGATAAATGCTTGCTAAAATAGCTTGAAACAATCATTTTTAATTTTCACAGAAAATATTTCTCAGCCAGTTACGACAATTTTTCGTAAATTTTATGTTTAGCTAAGCCAAAGTAGTAGCTAGTCAAAAAAGCCGTTTATTGAAAAAAGTAAAAAATGACACACGGGCATGTCAAAAACCTTCAATTTAGATGCCAAAACTTATCCTTCCGCTTTTCCCTTTCTGAGATTACGTCACGTTTATGTAACATTTCTTTTTGAACTAAAGTGCATTAGCCAAAAGTCCGCAAAACTTGACAACTACTAAACGGATTCTGTTCAAAATTTTGGATAAATTGGCACACATATGTGTCTACTTTATGCTAAAATTTCAAAAATTTTGATGGCTTAAATTTTGCGTTACATTAATTTCATTCACAGAAATCTGTAAAAATGTACTTCCGTGGACTAAATCTCAAGTCTCAATGTTGCAATCTTTTCATGCGTTATTTTACATGTTTTTTAGACAATTTCTGATGTGTCAATTTTTTTATTTGTATTAAAGTAGCCCATGTCGTGAAAAAATTAGATTCAAATATTTGTATATTTTTCAAAATTTGAAAAAATTCAAAATTGAAGGTCCGTAACTTCTTTTCTACATCATATAAATGCACCAAACTTAGCATTTAAATTCACCCTGTTATTGACTATGTTGGTGTAAAGAATGAAATTATTTGGAATTACACTGTCAATTTTACAAGCAAAACATGAAAAATGCAAAAATTCACGAAATTTGACTACTTTAACAGTGTCTGCAGACTAGCTTGTTACAGATTTAAGCTAGATAATGTGCATAAGTGTAGTTCCAGTCAAGTACTTTAACGTGAAAAAGGCAGCTATTAAATTCATTGAGTCAATCAAAAATTATAGCACGTTATAAAAACTGTCGAAAACGTAACTACCACCTTAATTGATTTATCTTCCATACAAAACGGAAAAAACTACTTTAGCAACCATTTTAACAAAGTTTGTACAAAGTGCACGATGGATACGGGATCGAGACGTAAAATAAGTTATTACTGCAAATAGTTAACAGCTAATTGACTTAGCGAATATTGCGTAAAACTAAAAAAAATGAAAAAAATTAAAGTTGAAAAAAATTAAAAAAATCTCCGGCTGGGCTCGATTCAGCAAACTTCTTGGCTAGTACTCTGCGCCAGAGAGACCACAGAGAATGATCGTTTAGTTGTCGTTGAATATTTTCGGTACCAGTATTTTAACGCTGTGGACCTGGGCCAACCTTTTACAAAAACTTCCAAGAGCGAATTAGTCCTAAATTTTACGATTTTGCAAATAAGGATTTATGTGCCGTGTTATATAACTTCTTTTGGATCTTGATTATTATATTTATTGTTAACAATTTGCTTAGGATAATTTATATCCTATTTATAATATCCTATTAATTATATAACATGTAATTTTATTGAAGTCTCGGGAATCCACTGATCCATGTGGTCGAGTAGTTAGTTTGATAGATTCCTGACCATGAGGCCGTAGGTTCGATTCTAAGTTGATCACATTTTGGCAGTTTTTTGCATTTCGAATTATTTCTCAACAACACAGTGAAACTACAAAGCGTTTTAGGGTGACAGATGCACAGCTACGGTAGAAGACGTGTAAAACACACTCAGCACATAAACACTTTAACGCTGAAACTGTGTTAAAGATACCAGAATCAAAATTAAAGAACTGTTGGGCTGTTGTCCAGCAGGAAAAAAATGCCTTTTTAGACTTATTACACCCCTAAAGGTTTTCAACATCAATAATCTCACTCTTTCTCAAACAAGCAAATTTCAAATTTTTAATTTTTCTTACATTTTTCAATTTGAGTTATACACATCAATCGACTTCCGTCCCTAGCATATTGTAAGTCTGCTTAGCTTTAGCAGCCTTAACTTCATAAAGCAGCTGGTCACCCGTAGCTTTAGTAAATAAAACACAATTGTCCTTTTTTTGACACTCAGTGCATACAACTCATGCATAAAGTGCATAAAGCGCTTGGTTAGAGTACGTCTCACCCTAGCTCTAACCGGACTACCAGCTCTAACCGTAAGGCCGTGTTTACATTGAGCTTTTTTCAGCTGCTCGAGCAGCTGAAAAAAGCCGAAAACGACGAAAACAAGCTGGAGCAGCTGAAAAAAAGCTGGAACTGCAGAGTTGTCATGACAACGGAGCAGCTAGTCTATAGTGACCGCCATACTTATCCGCATTTTTTCAGCTGCTTCAGCTTTTTTCCAGCTGCTCCAGCTCTTTTCAAGCTGCTCGAGCAGTTGAAAAAAGCTGCAGCTGCAGCTGCAATGTAAACACGGCCTAACAGTTATATTGACACTAAAAGTTGCGTATGAATAAGCACTATTTTTGCAAAAATGACACACTGACGCTGATTAAACTACAAAAATACTGAATATAAACAGTAATTATCGTTACTATTGTTATGTAAAAAAGCAACCAGTTGCCGTTTTAGAGAATTCGTATTTTAGGGGTGTCATCTGTGTGAGTACTTAGGCTTTGCCCTGGTTGGGTGTTTAATTGGCGCCGAGCCATTGATTGATTGAGAATTTCAGATAAAATTTACCTGATATTTACAGATGTGAAAAACATGTGAATTTTCTCTGAAACTCGTGTAAAAAGTATCTGAAATTTATCTGAAAAGCCAGTAACATTTTTTTCAGATAAAATTCAGAGTCTCTGAATTCTGGGTGAAATTCTCTGAATTTCCTCTGAACTTCTCTGAAATTTATCTGAATTTCCTTTGAAAGTCTGTAAAATGTCTCTGAATGGAAAGTGTAAAAAACATCTGAAAAATCCGTAACCGAAAAAATTTTACAGAAAATTCTGATTTCCTGGTTTTCCTGTGTTCCTACTCAATCTTTTAATAAAAATATGTAACCCCGTCGTCAGCCATGCCCCTGCCCCCAATCTGATCTCTAGCCCCCAAAATAGCTGTCGCCCCTTTTAATAAAAATCTGAAGTGAAATTATTGGTGTTAAAACCCTTAGGGATCGAATAAGTCGGAAAATTAAACTTTGCATGAAATTTTTTGCGCAAAATTGGATTTAGTCAAAAATACTGAATACAATGAAAACCTGCTGTTACCGTTGAAAGAGCAACTTCTAAGCTACTAAATGCTGAAAAATTTTTGTAAATCGGTTAAGGCTTTGAAAAGTTACAGAACTTTTGCTGAAGCCACCAGGACCAGGTTGATCGAAGCGTTACAGCACCAGTGGCGTATTTATGGGGGGGGGGGGGGCTGGGGGGGATTTGAGCCCTTCGCGATTTGAGCCCCCCCGGGTCGCAGCCCCCCCCCCCCTTTCCGAAACTTCAAAAGCTGACAAAAGTGTTTCTGATACCTCCACAATTGACAAATTCTACCTTCAAAATTTAAAAAATCTCTAAGTTTTTTCCATTCTGTTGATGTTTTTTCGGCTTAGATACCCTTTTTCTTTGTGCATGCCTATATATATGCCAGGTCTATTGTCATATTCAGTGCTAATTGATTAATGTCTCACATGTTTGTATAGTTAGATAGGGTAAAAAATACTACAAAATATACTATTTTTTGCTTTGCTGCATACATGTTTGTATTTTTTTGTTTGTATTTTTTTGCATACATGATATTTTTTACGATTTTTTTTTCACTTTTTGTTAATTTTAATTTTTGAAGCATTATTACACCAATCTGCAGTGGCGTAGCCACAAAAAATTTCGGGGAGGGGGGATGAGTTTTCTTTGTTTTAAAACGTTAAAAATGCATTTAATTGCTATTTTAACGCTAAAAACGACACATATTAGCAATTTTCGGCCAATTTATAGTTTCTGTATAATAAAATTAGCCACAGTCGACCATTTGGAACTTTGAATAATGATCTGCTAACGGCAAGTGTATCCGCGTCTCGTGTGTCAATTTTCAACCCTAAAATTGCAACACACATCAGAAACGGTCGTTCTTGACGACGGATCAGAAAAAGCCATCTGGCAAAAGCATATTGCAACGATAAATCATCGCAAAACCCCAATTTTTGAACGCAGCCACAAAATAGCCTACGCTGGCCCATAGCACAAAAAGATTCACTCCAACTCTTATGTACGCAGCTGTACACAACGGGCTTTTACGCCAAATGGACGTGACTTTTGTTCCCCGCTCGACTATATATAACGTAGGTCATAGGCCCTTGGGCCTATTTTTTGATCCATGGGCTTAAATATTAATGTTTAGTATTTTAAAATTAAAATCTCAAAAAGATGGTTAAAATCTCAAAAAAGCTTCAACTTCTGGGGGCTGCCGCCCCCAGACCCCCGCAAAGTTAAGTGCTTGCTGCAGATTCACTATTGTAGTTTATCGATGGTTACAATTACAAACTCAAAAAAGGTCCGAGGTTTGCCGTCTCCGCCAGACCCCTTTTGAGCGGCGGTGGCTCACAGTTGCTCCGCACCCCCCCCCCCGGTCTCAGCCCCCCCCCTTTGCGAAATCCTGGATACGCCACTGTACAGCACAAGTACGGTTCCGTCGAAATTTTAGTGTAGTTAAGTTATTCCTGAAGCTTCTTAGCAGGTTTTTTTTAATTTAGGCCTCAGGCTTAGGCTTAGTGCTTAGGCTTAGTGCTTAGGTTTAGGCTTAGGTTAGGCTTAGGCATAGTGCTTAGGCTGAGGCTTAGTGCTTAGGCTCAGGCTTAGTAAGTGGGTCAGCAAAGGTTAGTCTTAGTTGCTTGCATCAAATAAAAGGACCCTTGTTACTGTGGAATTTCAAATAAAGCTGCACTTTTAAACCGAACTTGACTGTCAGTGCCAGCTTGGTGCTGAGCATCAGTGACGTTTTCAGATCGTATTTATGGCATTCGATTTCATTAGAAATCGCTACTTATGACTAATGATGCATATATTTCTAGAAAAATATAATAAATTTATTGTCTACGCAAAAAAACTAAAACATTTGAAATCATACATGTAACGGCGTCAAAATTTTAGGGACCCTCCCCCCGCCTTTCGATTTTTGGGGGGTCCCCCCCATCCCCCTCTCATACATGTATGATTGAAATGTAAGCTCAATTCAACTATGCATATTTCGCCTCTTTTTTAGTTGGCAAAATTAAGATTTTTAGTACAAATGAGCTAAATATGTTGCAAACAAAGCTGTATTAAGTATATTATTATGTGTTACTTTATGACGATCAAACTTCAGGCTGATATTACTACTGTATTGGTCATAATTTTCGATGATTAGCCCCAGTATGTCGAAAAACGATGATTTTCAATAAAAATTGAATTCTTTCGAAAAGGTATATATCAACGTTTTTTCGTTTGGAAAGTGCTAAAAATGAACTCAGCGCATGCGAAAACTTATAAAAACGTTTTTTCACGGTGAAAAAATATCAGTTTGAATTTCCTCCCCGCCCCCCCCGCCTCATTATATAGTATGGGTATAGCAAAAATCAAAAACAAAAATCTGTGAAAGTATATACAACCCAACGCACTACTCAGAACCATGTCGTGACACATGTATATAGTTCAGGAGATGAGAAGGGAAGACTCTACTCCCAACTAAAATTTAGTCCCAGGGGATTGAGGGGGCCCCACTCAAAGGCCACACATGGGCAGTGCCTACACCCAGCCTACACCGGTGTAGGCACCAACCTCGCAACCTCGCACGACCCAGCAGACCAACCTCGCAGCATTCGCCGGTGGTCAAGTCGTCTGCGAGGTTGTCGTAGTAGGACAACGTCGCAACATAAATTGCCCTTGTCTGCGAGGTTGCCATAAAACAACGTCGCAGCATGTCTGCGAGGTTTCTATAAGACAACGTCGCAACATGTCTGCGAGGTTCCTAGAAAAGACAACCTCGCAACATGTCTGCGAGGTTGCTAGAAGACAACCTCGCAACATGTCTGCGAGGTTGCCATTAGACAACGTCGCAACATGTCTGCGAGGTTGCTAGAAGACAACGTCGCAACATGTCGGCGAGGTTAAGACAACTTCGCAACATGTCTGCGAGGTTGCTAGAAAAGACAACCTCGCAACATGTCTGCGAGGTTGCTAGACGACAACATCGCAACGTGTCTGCGAGGTTGCTAGAAAAGACAACCTCGCAACATGTCTGCGAGGTTGCTAGACGACAACATCGCAACGTGTCTGCGAGGTTGCTAGAAGACAACGTCGCAACATGTCGGCGAGGTTAAGACAACTTTGCAACATGTCTGCGAGGTTGCTAGAAAAGACAACCTCGCAACATGTCTGCGAGGTTGCTAGAAGACAACGTCGCAACGTGTCTGCGAGGTTGCTAGAAGACAACTTTGCAACATGTCTGCGAGGTTGCTAGAAGACAACCTCGCAACATGTCTGCGAGGTTGCTTGCTAGAAAAGACAACCTCGTAATCTTATAACTAGATAATCGTCTAAAGAGCGTTAAAGAGCTAGGTTTTTTTGCCTCATCGGCTCATATTGTTGTCTGAAAACATACATATATAGATAACATATACATGTGTATCGTGTCACTGTGTCTGTACTTGTGTCTAAAGCGTCTCTAGCGAATCGAAAATTTTAAACCTCTGCTCAGCACCTCCCCCCCGGGAACGCTTGCAGGCAACCTTGCAAAGGTCTGAGCTGGTGTAGGCTAGAATTTGGGAGTCTGCCCATGTATGTCAAAGGCAATGAAAGAGCGTCACCCCACGCAAATCTAATTAATTTTTAAGCCCAAGACATTGGTAATTCCAATAAAATCGGAGCGATTTTTAACTTAATTCGAACCAAACAGTGTTAAAAATTGCTATTTTCTGGCGAGAACAAGGACAAATTGCGTCTAATTTGAGACAAAAAATTTCACAATATTCAAGAATACATGGTCAGACATAATAGAGGCAAAGAACCAAAAATGTAACCAAAATTGTCGTTATCTTGCCGTTAGTTATATATACATAAAGAGTCTGACTATGGTCTTAATTTTACCTAAAAACTTGTAAAAAGTCATCAAATGAATAGGTAAAAAAATGGCAAAAAATGACCCAAAGTCTCGGTTTTGGCGGTCTCGGAATTTGGTCTCGGTCTCGGTAGTCTCGGTTTCGTGGTCTCGGTCTCGGCCTCGGAAAAAAAACCGAGACTTCCATCCCTAGAAAGTAGGCCAAAGTTCGAAGCCAAAAATGGCTATAATCTTTGCTTTTGGATAGTTTTGAGTGCGTTATGATGTTTTAAGGCATCGTCTAGGCTTAGTTGTCAGGATTCTCTAGGCTATCTAGGCTAAGCTGGCAGGATTTTTCCTGAAAATTTTGATTTTTTATTGCCTAAGCCTAAGCCTAAGCCTGAACCTAAGCCTAAGCCTGATACTAAACCTAAGCCCCATCCAGGGTTGGCAGTCTCGGTCTCGTAAAAAACCCGAGACTAGGCTGGTCTCGGTCTCGGTCTCGGTAGGAAACCCGAGACCTGCCATAGGGTGGTCTCGCTATTTCAGATGACACTTGAAGTTTTCAAAATGTTTCAAAGATTTTTTTAAATTCAAGTTTCCAAATAGAATTCCTAGTATGAAAAGGTAGAAAACTGTGTGCTACAGAAATGGAGTGTCAGTTCATGCAAATTTTGGCTAACTTCAAGTTTAAAGTTTGCATTATACACCGTTTATTTTTATCAATCTGGAGTCGATAGCTAAAGTTGAGCTAGAATGGGTTGTATGACTTTAATGACTAGAATGGGCGATGTTGCACTTGTATGTGGAAGCTTTCAAACATATGTCAAATAGGAAAAATACTGACCATTATTAACTAAATAGTCCTAACTTCGTAGTTAATTTGCAATTAAAAATAATGCTTGCTTCTCTGCTACTATACCTAGCGCGAATTGAATGGAAGTTTAAATTAAACTGTGTAATTGAACTTTCTCATGTCCCGACCTTTTAACGCATGTCAAAACATTAAGAATCTGAAGAAACCTACATAGTCACAATCAATAATTTTTGGGCTATGGGGTATTGGGATGATTGGGGTGGGGCTCAAACCTTAGTCCACATAACTGTGTCAGCGGGTGAAACTTTTATGGTCTGTGATGGTGCTACTATCAGAACTTCACCAGCACGGATGATTCTTGACACCAGAGTCAGCCTGCCAAAATGCCAACCTACATACATATATACAGTACTGTGCAAAAAAAAAGTTCCCTGTTCGTCTTCGTACGACGAGTTTCGTCGTTCGCGAAAAGTGACGAACGGTGGCCGGAAAGTGACAAACAAAAAATTTTTCAAAAAGTGCTCCAAAACACATTTTCAATGTAAAAAAGTGAAAAATTGAAAATTTTTTGTTCGTCATTTTCCGGCCACCGTTCGTCACTTTTCGCGAACGACGAAGCTCGTCGTACGCCGACGAACAGGGAACTTTTTTTGCACAGTACTGTATGCATGCACTACAGCACTACAAACCGCTCTGTGGTACGCTAAGCAGTGTGCGAAACTGCGAAACTTGTAAAAAATGACAAAAAGTTCTCTGAATGCCGGAAAAATGCTCCTCTTCTCCGGGTGTCAATTACTTTCTTGTATCCGGTCGTTACAATGTTACTCGCAAGCCATACAACCTAATGGTCACTTTTTCAAACTTATTCGCTACTTTTCCACGTTTCAAAAGTATCTCAAATTTCCAAAATTTAAATTTAAAACATAGGTCCCCCAAGGGCTGGTCTCGGTCTCGTAGGTCTCGTTTCGGTGGTCTCGGTTGCCTGGTCTCGGTCTCGGTCTCGGTTGCAAACCCGAGACTTGCCAGCCAACCCTTCCCCATACTAAGCCTAAGCCCAAGCCTAAATTAAGGCCAAGGTTGAATTTGGTCAAAAATTGGACGTTTCTGGCGAATTTGGCCAATATTTTGGCAGGAACCCGACCAAAGAGCCTTTGTCTTGATTCTAAAAAATTGTTAACAATAATCTGACACCATTTAGATTCGATTAGAACGGAAAAAACAAGGGCTTCGGAAAAAAATTGCGAAAACGAAAAAGTAGTCGAAAATTAGACGCCTTATTTCGGTCTAATTTTCGCCTTTTTTGAAATAGTCTAAAATTAGACGCCTTATTTTCGACTTAAAAGTAGTTTAAATTCAGTATTTTGGTTTTCCTGTGTTTTACTAAATTTTGCCCGAACTTTGGGCACCCTCCCCCCCCCCGGCCTCTCGATTTTGGGGGGACTCCCCCCCCATCCCCCCTCATACATGTATGATTGTGTGGCATTGCAATAATTGTGGTTTAGTACCAGCATGGTTGAGGCGTTTAGTCAAGGTTGGTAGTCAATCCCAGTATCCCGTCAACAAGGTTTCACCAAATTGCCTTGGGCAAAAAGTTAATAATACGACATGTGTTCCTACTCACCTCACGAGGTCGGTTACAGCGTACGAACACTAGGTATGTGTAAACTGTGTATATAAGAGTCCGTGAACGGTATTTGTGTGAGATACAGCCCCCCTCAGTCACGGATGTAGTCGATCGCAACGTGACAGTACTGGGCCACGAAGCGGAGATGAGCACCGCATTTTAGGGCTGAATAATATTACGTTCAGGGGTTACCTTTACCTTATTATTGGTCATGACTTCTTAATGACTTTTTTGCTTGCGTAACTGGCCCAACTTATATGTATGTTAAAAGCTAAACATTGGGAAAGTGGGAAATTACGTTAAATTCATGTCCTTGACGTAAAATTGTATATGTTTCACTGGAAAATGTAAAAATTTCTAAGCTTCTGGGGGTTGGAGCCTTGGGGCCCCTGCTGGCTAGCTGCTGTTTTCCCACAGTGCTCTGAATGCAGTTTGGATGTCAGTATTAACGGCCACGATGTACGAAAAATTGTGCCGGAATAATTTGAAATCGCGGGGAAAATGCAAAAAAATTTCGAACCAGCAACCCCCCCTTTTCTAAATCCTAAAACCGACCCTGATCAGATGTAACTTCCCCATGGCACCTCTACCTCTGATAAGTACATTTAAGCTTAAATGTATATACTTTTGTTTCAGTGCCTTTGTTGGTGTACTTACATTGGCAAAAGTGCACAAAAACGCCGTAAGCCATGCTTTTGCTAAATAAATCCCAACCCAAACCCAGAATAATATCATACGTAGTGTGCTTTTTCAGGTTTATAAAAGAATGTGAAGATGTAAGCCGCGGGCTATCACTCCCGTTTGACATTTACGGAAGTACATTTCTCTATTGCAAATGTGACTGTATTGTGTAATTTAACTATTTCCAATCCAAGACGACAATATTAAAAATGTTAATTCAATCCATGCTACAACTGCTATGGTTAGCAGAAATTGCTATTTCTCTTGTACTAAAACGTCGCAATGAGTAATCAGTCGCATCCGTCGTTGCTTCGCGTCAAACCCTCCGCATCTCGTTCTAACCCCGACCCAATGGCAGCCGTAGTGGCCAGCAATAATAACAGCCAGTCTATTGGGCAGTCGGCCCCAGGCCCGGCTAATAATTTAAATCTCAATCGCTCATCTGCAAGCGCCGCCGCAGCCGCCTATCATCGTAGCGCTGCCTATTTGTCGAGCGCTATGGGCGCTGCCTATCCAATTGCCAGTGCTCAGAATCCCACTTCGGCACCTAGTTATCCGGACGTCTACCAGCGATACCAGCAGCAGCAGATAGGCCAGACGGCTGGTTCCCAGGCGAGCCTAGACGCCCGGCTTTTGCAGGCCGCTGGCTTGCACGGCGATCTTGCCAGCGCCATGAGTCGAGTGCCGGCAGCTCATGCGCGTGGTCATTCGATTGCGAATTTGATTGGCGGGTCGGCTGGGGGAAATATCATGGAACATAGACATTCTGGATCTCCTAACCCAACCCTCAGTCGACCGACGGCTACCAAGGCCCATTTTAAGGTGGCTACTACGAACGCGGCATCCCATACGAGCAGCAAAAGTCATCATGCGACCGGGGGGCACCGAAAATCCATCGAATTGACCTCGACCGGATCGCCTGTGACCGGCACCCCTCATCAAATCCCCACCGCTGGCAACCCCAACCCCGCACAGGCCACCCATCTTGCCGCCCCCCATGTTTTGGTGCGGAAAGTGGAACGAAATGGGGGACCGATTGAAGTGCCACCTAAAGCCCCAAAGGAGCCCCCTGCGGCCCCTCCTTCCAGGACCCCTCGTGTTGATCTCGGAGTGATGGAATCTGCCAACCAAATTGACAGCACCTTTGGTCTCCAAAATCAGGTAGGTCAGAAGTCTGCCTGCATTTTTATGATTTATATCTTGTCTGAGCAGTGAGCACTGAACCTGCGATTAAGTAGATTTAGCGCAGATACTGGATGCTGTTTCACCGAAAAACTAGTGAGAATGTAAGATCGATAGCTGAATAATGAACTGAAATTGGCCACATCAAGACTATGGGCCTGTTCACAAATACGGATTAACTGGATTAGATTAACTGGAATAACTCAACACAGAAGTATGTGACCTTTTTCAAATTAGACACAATTGCTCCTCTGTGTCAAGTGCACAAACGTGCAAATTCTTGGAAAGATATATACAAAAATTCGATGTCGAGTTATTAATTCAGTTAATCTAATCCAGTTAATTCGAATTTGTGAACAGCCACTATATATAAAGGTCCACAGGAAAGGTAACGTGTATCACCCTTCTGCTCTTGAAGTATATATAATTGAAGTCCAAGACCCAATGCAAAGTAATAATTACAGTCATACGTGGGCAGCTACCGAATTTGGGGGGGGGGGGGGGTGCGGAGCAACTTTTCCGGCCATTTTTGCTTACCAGTTTAGCTTCGTGAGCCACAGATCTTTGCTCCGTGAGCTACCTTCAAAACATTCTGGCGGGGGTGTGGCTCCTGTCTGGGCGGGGGAGGGTAAAACCCCCCCGCCCATGTATATATGGTTATAGTATATTATAACATACGTGTGTTAGGCATGAAAAGGCATTATTTTGAAGGAACATCTCGACAATATTGCTGTTGTATTTTGGATTAATAATCAGCCAACTATCTCAGTTCGTTAATGAATAATTTTAGTCAATCCGCCCCGGCAGTACTGTGTCCACCGCCTACGACCCCACGGGTAGTTACCCGGCCAATCTCTCCTCCGTGTCTGCAGCCGCCAACGCTAATCTATCGGCTGTGCTCGCGGCTTCGCTGGCTGCGCAGAATGCTGTGGCCAGCAATATTAATCTGTTACGCTTGCCTGGGATTATGGCTGCTGCGCAGAAGGTATATATAATTAATATACCCCTGCACGCCACACAGTTAGCATAAAAACATAGTGATATTGATGGTTGGAATTTTCTGAAAAAAATGAAAAATTGGAAAAAGTTAAAATCTTTTGACTCTTGAGCAGTAGAATAGCTGACTCATAATAAGTAAGATATTATAATTTAATGCGTACTTTGTCTGAACCTCTCCAAGATTTAAATTGGTGAGTCAAAGCCCACAAATGACATTTGTTAAATGAAATTCCCTTCGTCCGCCACATGAATTTCAAATCCTTGCAGAAATGGCGATTGTATAATATGCCACTTTAGTTCGGTAAAAACCAACCGTCTTAGTTGTCTTCGTTTAGTTGCTTGTCTTAGGGCAAATTCCTAAAATGGATTAAACTTTGTTTGCCTAATAACTTATCTCAAACTTCAGGTAGGCTTTAAAAATTTTGTGCACAAGCGGGATGATGTGCTACAAATTATTGCTATCGCAAATTTTGTATAAATTTATAAACGCTGTGATGAGTTATTGGCGAAACAAATTTTAACCTAATCCGTTTAATCCATTTTAGGAATTGGCCCTGAGTAAAAAAACAACGAGAAACAAGAAAAAACTTGAAAAAATGAAAAAACAAGACTTTGATACCAGTGTTTTTTTTTGGGCCAAACTGGCGGCCATGGCCACTAAAATTATGGATTGGCCACTAAAAATTTTGGGCTGGTGGCCAATCTGGCCACCAAAAAGTGAAGTTTAACATGAAGAATGTGTTTCAAAATCAAAAAAATCGCCCGGCTTCTGGGGGCTCTAGCCCCCAGACCCCCATGCAGGTTATCAATAATAATGTACACTGCACAATCTTCACTCTTGAGGTTTAATGCTTATACGCACTGTCATCTGACTGTGCTCTATTATATCGCGGTAGTTATTTCTGTTTCGTTGACAGCGATATGAATTATTTGTTGTAAATATTTGTTGATCCTTGTCATTGACTTGTGGGGGGGGGGGGTACCTGAATAAGTGAATTTTAGGTTCTGCTATTTTCTCAAATATACACGCAATGCATGCAGCACGCGTAAAGGCACATCGCACATGTAAAAACGGAAAGCAAAAGTTCTTTGCACATTAAATTGTACGTGTAAATCATAGAGCAACACAACAGCTGGCTTGTGGCAAGAAAGCTTCCGTTTCATCAAATTTTTTGTTGAAACAGACAAAGGGGACTTTTATAATAGTATATATTCTATATAAGGGGCGGGGCGGATCTAGGGATGGGAGCGGCGGTGCGGCCGCACCCCTCTCCGAAATTTTCACCAAGTAAAATTGTACACAAGGGCCCCCCTTTGGCTTTTATCGCCCGATCGAAAAAAAATTTCCGATATATACGTCTCCAGTTGACCAAATTTGTCTTAAAAATGAAAAAATTTCCATTTTTCCAGGGGGCTGCTACCCCAAGAACCTTTCAATGTTGTGGGTTGCCATTCCTTATTATGATCCTTCGTCAAAGCCGATGCATCATGCATGTGTACATGAGTGTACATTATGCTGCATTTATATGTGTAATACACTGTGATGTGACGTTCCCCCTTTCGATTTACCTTTCCTGCCTGCTGAAAAAATTTCTCATACGTCTCCACTTAACCAAATTCGACCAATAAATCAAAGATTTTATGCAATTTTTTTCAGGGGGCTGCCGCCCCCAAACCAACTCCTGCGACTCTGTGGGTTTGTCTATCATTACAGTATTTGTAGTATGTGTATATACATGAGTGCATTGTTGGCAGTTTATTTGCTTAATATATACACTATGTAGTGCATCGTTGTATATAGCTGTCTTTTACCATTGCATAAAATAATGACATTTTAGTAAATTCGTGGTTTGTATTTTGTAATGTAAAAAAACTTCGTAAACTTTCCAAATTTGCTTGCTTCTGGAAGCTGAAAGGCCTCTCGGTTTGGTAATTTTCAGTGGTTTTTAACTCAGTATATAAACTGTGAACGCATCTTTTAAATTGGCCACTAAATTTTTGCATTGGCCACTAAAATATGGGGTCTAGTGGCCACTGGCCAGCTGGCCACCAAGAAAAAAATGAAAAAATAAACCCTGTTTGATACCCTGCGTTTATATTTTAGGCAGTGGCAGCAGCCGGCGGCTATCCGGGCGGAGTGCACTTGGTTGACCCGATGACCCTGCGCGCCCTGGGCTTCGGCCTGGCCTCGGCCTCCACCGGAACCACGCCCTCCTCCCTGGCCTACACGGCCAGCCACACGACCAGTGGCCAACAACAACGGCCGGCCAACACACAGACCACCATGGCCTGTCCCATGACCACCTGCGTCAGCGAAACGCCCAGTCCAGCGCACAGCAAGGTAGCTCAGCTAAGTTTGGCGGCTGTGAGTGAGCCAGTGCAATAGAGTCATAGCGGCAAGAAGCCTCAATGGTTTTGTACTTATTTTGTTCTTCTAAGCCTGAAGTAAGTTCGAACTTTAGCCTTAGCCTAAGAATAATATTTAAAAAGGGGTTAGGGTTATATATAGGGAAGGCCCAAGGCCAATTTTAAGCCCAAGGCAAAAATCAGTCTTCAGCGCCTGGTCTATCTTTAACACATGCTAGAGAGTCCAAAGGTATTGAGTTGGCATTCGTTTGTGCGTATTATAATATACTATCATGTTAAAGCTCGGTACATACTCGTCGTTAAGGACACAGGGACAGATACAAAGACAAATCCTGTTAGCGGCTGTTAACAGTTGACAGAATTGAATTATGTCAACAAAAAAATCGTCGGATATGGCGTGACAGTCTGATTGGAAAGCTCCGATTTTCCATGCACAGGTTTCCACACAAATGTAGAGTGGTCTTTGAGTGTACCTTTCAATACTATGACTGAAATTCCTCACCTGTTGCATTAATGTTTCAGAACACCAAAGTCATCACGGTCCCGTCTATGTCCATTTGGCCTCGTACAACAACGAGTACATCTGAATCTTCTTGCTGGATTCCACCGGTTAGTAACTTTGCTGATTGCCAAGGATACTTATAATTCCGCAAAGCAGCGTCTTTCTGAGCCTGAGTGACTCTAGTCCGTGAGATTTTGTCCACAAACCAATGCAGAAATTAAATAGCGTGATTATAAGTTTAATATTTATAGCTATTTTATAGACTGCTGCTATCTATTAAACCGGAAAATGAGCTCATATGGCGCAAACATTCTTACCGCAATAGTTGACCTAAAGTTTTTGCTTTGTTGCTTACGGATAAACGGTCACCTCACAGACAGGTGTGAGCCTACCTTTATTATTTGCGTTAATTTACCTTTCAAGGTTTAAATAGATTGACACTTGACAGTAATGATCCTAGTATACTGATTAAATACATATGTACTATAAGTGTAGTAAGTATTAAATCTAGTAATATTAATCTAACTTATACTTATGCTTACTTTGTTATTGTTATATTTTTCAGGTATGCAGCGGCGGTACGGGCAGCAGTCAGTTTGTGACGGTGCAGTTGGGTGGACGTCAGGCTCGGGTTCACGGCGCATCCCCACACCACCCGACCGACGCCCTCCCTCATGGTTCCTCCAATAATTCCAATAGTAATGATTATGTGTTAATTTAGATCGGTTGGAATAGTCGTGAATAAATCTAATGAAAATATTGTCAGATGGTCTTTGTTTATAACAAATAACAAATTTCAGTACTTTTATCAGCAAATTTTGTCATGTTCATAGTAATTTACGAAAATTACCCTCAAACTACTATCTCTTGCAGGGACTTTTCGTTTTCTTGCTGCTTTAGTTTTTGTGGCCCGACATACCGACTCGTAATAGATTTATCTTTAAAATGGTTAAACCTGAATTCTGAGTAGAATAGTCTTGAATAATTTGTAATGAAATGAATTGATTAAAATCATTGCTATTGTACTCTTGATATGTTATATGATATGTTGATGAATTTTAGATGCATCCTCTCGCCTCTTGAGCAGCATGGGAAAGTTGCCAGGTAGCTATAATTCTCACGCCTCTCCAACCAGAACTGCCCAGGTCTCTGTGCCCAGCATTGCACTTGATAAAACTGGTAAAGCAGGATTGTTGTAGCCACTGAGTAAACATGCTTCTGTTATAGCAAGAGTATATAATAAGAAGAGTATATGATATCCGACGCTATTGTTTATTTTCTGTTTTGGGTGGTGATGATAACAGGTGATTAGTACAACAAAAATGCTTAGGTTGGTACCCCAGTATTAGTCCAAAAGTTAGAAGGGTTAACTGCAGCCCTTCCTATAGCGTGACCATATAAAGAGATGCTTGGCTGGAGTTTACAAACGAAAACTTGACTGGGTTTGGACTGATAATTTGACTTTCGGGCCTTGCCCTCATAACTGAATTTATGTTGTTTTTTAATCAACTCTGCTTATTACATCCAGTATTTTTTATTTTCAGACAATCGAGCCTATTCTCAACACCAGTCCCCCGCTATTCCACCAGCGCACAGCAACAGTGCTCGATCCGCCTACCAGTCGCCTGGTCACGTGATCAGCAGCAGCAGCAGCACTAACAGCAACTCAGGAAGCAACAAACTTCCCTCTGCCAGTGTAATCCAACAAACAGGGTCCATTGCTGGCCCCATGGTCACTAGCTGGAGCGCTGCTGACACGGTTACCATCACCACGTCGACTGTCTCAAGTCCGCTGAGAACTGTACTGGTGTCCAAGGTGGGAATGGGAGCGGCTAAGGATGGGACCACCCAGTCTTCCCAGGGTCCCACCATGAGTCAGTTTGCCCTGTTACAACAGCAGCAGCTGCAGCAGAAATCGGCTGTCACTCCCGGTCAACCTTTTCAGCAACTATCGGCTACCTCGTTTCGCCAGCCTTCCCTTGGCTCCAATCCCAATCCCACTCCCATACCGGCCCAGCCACCGGGGACTGCCCTGTCGTCCATCCCTACCGGACGCAATACGCCCACCCAAAGTCCCAGGCCCCCTAGTATTTTGAGGAAAAAGGTACAAAGCACGGTGATGTGTCAGCCTATGCTGGGCAGTGGGACGGGTCAGGATCTCACGGCTGCGGCCGCCCTTGCGGTGCGCAAATTGGTCTATGATGGGACACCCACGTCGACGTCCATGGAGTCCCATATTCCCACTGGCGGTGGTCGCCCCCTGGCGGATTCTGAGGCCCCGGACTCTGGGAACAGTAACCATTCCTCCAGTAGTACTGTAAGCGCGGGCTCGGATCAGAATCTAGGCGACTATGGGTCTGGCGGCTCCAGTGGTCCACAACCTTCCGCTAACCAACACGCGTCGCCACGGAAACGATCAAGAAAGCAGGAACTCAAGCCACCGCCGGCTACCATAGCAACCAGTGTGGTCACTACCGGTTCACAATCAGCCGGTGCCGGAACTACCGGTACGGAACCGGTTTCGCTGGAATGCTTTGAAAATTTCGAAGATGCCGCTCCCCCTGAGGAAACGCAGGAAGCCAAGGACAAAGTGGCGGGGGCTAGTGATTCAGCTGTCAAATCTGAAGCTCCTCTCAGCAGCCCAGGACCCCCCACGAAGCTGAGAAAAGTGGACGATCATCAATCGTCGCCCCAGCCCCCTCCTAGTCAAACGGATACTTCTGGTTTGCCACAGGACGGTCGCAAAAGTCAAGCGTCAGGAATTTCAGAAGATACTCGAAGTGATGTTGAATTAACGGTCATTGATGGTTTTCCTTCGGAAGGAGCTAAGGAGATCCCCAAAACCCTGCTTGAGCGCCCCAGTCTTTTGAGCTCCTACCAGTGCTCTTGGAAACCGAAGGCGGCGCATTTTCTGAAATACGAAGATGTGAAAGTGAAGGAAGAGAAGAAAGTGGGGATAGTTGAACTCGCCAGTCACAGTTCTATTCAGGATAAAATCTCTGGGTGGCGATTGCTACTTATTTCTCAACAATTAAAGGTAACACACTAATAATAGTGTAATTGAGATATAATTAGGTAGGATTACTTAAATAATAGTTATTAAAAACGGTTTATTAAGATCGTTTATTAATCACGACCGTATCCAGCGTTTGGGCAAACTTGTGGGCGCTTGCTTTGTTTTCTCAGAGACATAACTGATCCAATTCACGCATTCAGGGTGGTTTGAATAAAGCGATAAAATTGAATTAAGCTACAGTTATTTTAAAGATTGGAAGATGAGTATTTTATATTGGACTAAGCAATCCAGACTAATCCATTTAGTTTCGGATGTAGTTGGGTATTCAACAAAGCGGAGTATTTTCACCTCCATCGATAATTTGGTATCTAAAAAAATATCTGTTTTATTAGTTTCATGTTTCAAACTCCTGTAATGTTTTTAAGTTTGCTGTTTGAATCTAGTTAAATTTTATCTAATATGGCAGCGTCTTTTAATGGTACTGCTAACATAGGGTATTGTTTCTTCTTTCAGGAAATGATTTGCTGCGAAGGCAATAGGCAGAGTTTTTTGACGGAGATGGAAAGCTCCCTGCTTCCGGGCACTGCAAACGAATCCTCAACCAGTCAATCCGCGGTGGAGAATGGGAGCGCAAAAGACCAGCCCGCTGTTGCGCCCTACCGCAACAATTTCGAGGAGCAATTGCGCTCGGTCATGCAACGCCAGCGCGCTATTCAGGAATCAGCTGGGGAATGCGAGACAGAACTGAGTGCAATCCTCAATGCCCACCAGCCAGCCATTGAGGCGGTAGTCACTAAATACATGAGCAAACGTCCCCTACGGAAAAACAAACAGAAAAGATAGCCCATGGATTTTAGCTAGCTAGTACGTAGTGGCTGATATTTTCAGCTGAGTACTAGTTAGCTATAAGAATATTAGCTAGTCATTTAGCTGATTCTAATAGTTGGCCAAATTTAGTAGCTCATAATTAGCTAGCTAGGTTTTTAGTTAGCTAACTGTAGTTAGTAATAGCTGTATATATTATTTGTATTTGGTCATTTATTAGCTAAGCTAATGACTAGCTAATTTTCATCCATTGATTGTAAAACTACTTGCCTGTCTCCGTTGAATGATTGCTACTACTATGATTACTACTACAACTACTACACTGTTATTTTTTGAAGGCAAGCTATTACTCCTCATTTGAGTGAATCACTCCTCATTGATCGTATGTAATTTATGAATTGACGTGCCGGTCACGTAACTGTACACTGTTGACCAATATTGACTGCGTAGATTTGTGTAATTCTTAAATTTGGTGTAAGTTTTTAAAGCGCATCTGAGTGTGGATTTTTTTCGTATTAGTGTCCTTCATTTATCAAACAAGTAGAAATATAGCGAGGTGCTGTTACCACATTCGGGGAATTTAAAAACTACTATAATTGTTGCACGATTGCGTGATTTATTGATTCGTACTGATTTGTTTCTCATAGTTTATTCTTTTTCTGTTTGTTTGGTACATTTGAAATTTATTTCAGTTGTAAACTTCGGTATATAATTGAATCAGTATGAATCAAGTATATATTTTGAATGAAATATTACTTGCACTCAGGGCAAATAATATTAAGAATTAGTAATTAGCTAATTCAGGACTTGCTATAATTTCTAGTTGTATAAAATTAACTAGTTGTAAAATTTTCGTACCTTATGTTTTTTATTTATTGAGTATATACTTCTGTTCGTTTGGCTTTTGGGCTTTGGCACATTGACGATTCTATTTATTCAAAGGGTCGTGTTTTTTGTCAATTGAACTGCTGAGTATAATTCTTATTAGCTCATTGTGCTGAAACTTTACAAGTCAAAATGTTTGTCAAATTTTCAACGTTTTGGCTGGCCTTGGCACTAAAGTGTTGGTGGAATAGTTGAAACAAATTAGTCCTCAAATTAAGATGTAACATAACGTCTGATAATTAAGGGATTTGGGATACTAGCCATTTTTATTAAAATCTTGTAAGTTATGATCCTTATTTTACTAACTGATTATTTTTGTAAGTTTCGTGCTATGTACAGTCTGTTCTAACTTAGTGTATTCAGTTTTATGGCCAGGTTGAGGATTTGGGTCATACTTGTCAGTTGGAGTGTGGAATTATTAAACGTCAAACGGCATAAATTATTACCGAAATATTTTTTGAATTTGGTTTAAAATGCAGTATGCAGTCTTGACTGGTGAGTGATGGCCGGGGGGCTCTTAAATGTTGAGAAATTGTGCTTCTGGTTGGTTCACACCGAATTGCGAAAAATTTTCAAACCATTTCGCAAAATTGCGCAACTTTGCAAACGAAAAAAACCCAGAGTCAACGTGTCAGTAAGAAAACTGGCGGTAGCTAATCCGTGGTTCAACGGATTTGATAATGTTTTTTATGAGTTATGACGCACTATTTGATAAAAACAGACACTAAAAAATTGACATAATGCTAAATATGATTGCATAAGTGTTGTGCACTAAATGCGTGCATTGATAAGGGCATTAGATAGGCTAAATAACTATAGTTTAAGTTTCGAAACAGATTTCTTCAGCAAAAGATGTTTAACTTAAACCCAATCTAAGTACAACACGATTTTTGAAAACTTGACACCCTCCGTCGCTCTTTCTCAGGTTATAGAAATTTCTTTTGACCAAAATTACGTCCAGAACTTTTCCGTCTACATAATATAACCTGTTTCCTTTAAAATTCTGCGGATATATCGAACCAATATAATATGATTGTGACACACACAGTCTATCTGCTATGATTTTGTACTTCGATAATGTAATCGATTTGTGATCTGAGGATTGTACAGGTTAAATTTGTATGCTCAGAGTTTGGTTGACGCGTGGTGTTATCAGTGCCTCGTAAGTACTGTCTGCGTAAAGTCTATTTCCACCGATAGTCTGAAAATAATTTATTTTTGGAACATTCGCTAGATTTTTGACGGTTAGAAATGTTATTTCTGCGTCGCCGTTGCATAAAATTTATTAAGTATCGATAATTATTCTTGCTTATTGTGCGAAGTTTATGAAGAATAATGGTAAATTTTAATTAAACTGGTCTAGTTTTGTTGCAACTTTTTCCTTCTATTTTTGTGTTTTGGTCCCTTTTTACACTACAGAAAAATGTTTATTTAAAAATTGAAAAATGTCTCAGATATATTTTGATGATAATTGTAGGTTTTGTGATTTTGTAGTGTGCATCTGTTTTCTTTGATTGATTAATTAAACAACATTCAATAGCCCAATGCCCGTTTCTTCTGCAGTTCGTATGTTTATGTAAATGGTTTCTCGTAGATACGCTGGATACTTTTTACACGCTTATTTTGCAGGTTTGAGCTTGAGGTGGGTAAATTGAATACCTGAATATGATAGTAATTGAATTACTGTCGACCTGAGCAAACGAGCCTTCTGGCTCATGCAGTAGACATTAAATAAATAAATAAAAATATAAATAAATTGAAAGGTTGTGAATTTTTTCCTTTGAGGGTTCAGGATTCAGTTAATAGGTTAACCTTGAATTTAGACTTGCAAAAGACGAAGATGTGTGCAAAGTTTGTCAGAAATTTGCTGAGTGCAGGCAAAATATGCATAAGCTTGTGTTTACGTAGGTTTGATTCTTATTCGATTCAGTAGGCTAGTTCATGCTGATTCGTGTTAATAAAGAGTTTCAGGTCACGAAAAAGTATGAGCTTGACATTGTTTTTTGGTTGGACCCGATGGAACTTGTACTTTCGTTAAAATACAGTGCTTAATTGAGAATGACTTCATTGAGGAAGTTACTTGAGATATTTTCATCAATTATGGTAACTGGTCAAAAAAGTCCTTTTGAGCCGAAATTCAGGGCGCTAGGATTCTGTCGTAAAGGTAGGTCGTAAAAGCTTAAAAGCTGTCTTGAAAACCATTAAAAATAAAGGATGGGATATATTTATGTTAGATCAGTGTTAGGTCAAAACACTCCAAAACATTGTTGGACATTGAATGGACAATGGGTGTAGTTTGTGACTGGAAATGGACCCTTTCTGAGCGTTTGTCTTGTTTGTACATTGCAATGTGGTGACTTGAATTGTATGTGTTTGTACATTTTGTAGCCAAAAGCATGTACATAATTTGCTATTATTATTTGAATAATTTTGTTCTATAAAGATTTTTTCTTAGCCTGTGTGGCTGTGCTTTCGTGAAAAACAAATTTTGAAATTGTCTTGCGAGTGTGTGTTATTGAAAAGAATAAATACATTACGATCTCTCGTAAGAGTTATTTTGGACGTCACATTTCTGTTATGCTATTTAGTGAGGCTCACCCACTGAAACGGAACTCTCATACATAAATTAAAAGAAAAGGTGGGTATATCCTGCATGTAACCGTTATGATGCAGCTATCAAGTAGGATTAATATATACAAACCTACCCGTGTTACTAATAACGGGACTTTGGAAATTATCATTAGACTCAGGAGAAGTATTCATCAGGCCGATGAATAAAAACAAAACCCAACTCATGCTCAGCTTCATTGTGCCTGAAAAATGCACAAATTACTTTACTAATCCGATGGGGTTAGTGTTAATTGTGCCACATATACTAATACTAGAAGTTAGTAGTGCATTGCAGGATCTTCCAGACCATTACTGTTGCAGGCGACTCATCAGTGGAGCTGCTAGACAGTAATTTGCTTTGGGATTATGAACAAACCAATAAAAAATATTTTTAAAATAAAAGTTGGTTTCGTCGCCTCCTGCCTAATCTCAAGTGTAGTTTAATGGTTAGTAAAACATAAAAGTTCCAATAGCTTAGCATTAGCTAAACCGAATTTTCCGTGCAAATTCTTTTTATTGCTAATGCGGATAAAACGCTCTTTTAATTTTCGTTTACTGTATCCTTTGTTTAACAATTTAGGTATAATCACTTTTGTTCGTTCCACGAAATCCGAAAGATGATTCGTTCCACGAAATCCGAAAGAGAAATCCGAAACCCAGTCTAATGATTGTTTCATACTTACAGCCGTACGTACAGCCAGCTGTCGAAATTTACTAGTAAGCCACCCTACCCAAAGTCTATAAAATCAGCTCGTGGCTTTCGCATCGCAACTGTGTCAACTGAACGGACATACGGCTGCAAGTATGATGTGACTGAAGCGGAAAGCAGTCTACGCTGTACTGCTGGCTACTGAACTGACATCTTAAAATAGATAGTACGGAATAAAACTGCTTCGTAGACGAGGTGGGACATCCACAAGATACAAACTGGAAGGCTAGGCCAGTATGCTGTTTTTTTTAAAATCTGTTTTAAGGAAACAGATATATAATTTAGTAGGTTAAGCGAGGGAATTCTGCACAACAAATCACGTAATCCAGTTATGTATGAATGAAATTTCTAGGGAGTTTCCGTAGTTATGTACGGTTTTGAGGGGGGGGGGCCCCCCATTTAAGACACTGACCAGGACTTTGTGATGTGCTGGGGGGGAAGGGGGGGGAGGGGGGGGAGGGGGGGGGGGGGGGGGAGGAAGGGGGGGGGGGGGGAGAGGGGGGGCAAGAAAGGGGGGGCGGCGGAGGGGGGGGGGGGGCCGCGGGGGGGGGGGGGGGGCGCGGGGGGGGGGAGTCACCAGGGGGGCGGTTAGGTGGGGGGGGGGGGCGCGCCCCCCCCCCACAAAAAGGAGATGGCCGCTGTGGGGCGCGGGGGGGCGGGAAAAGAGGGAGGGGTGTACTCTTCCTTTTTCTGCTCTTGGTAGAACTTATGCTGTCCAATCTATTTCATGTAACGCAAATCGCTGAAGCTGAGGCTTAAGTTTAAATTCAGCTATTATATGCCTAGCGTTAGGGCAAATAATGCAGTGCTGCTTGTAGTTGGTAATAACATGACGCAATAGGTTGCGTAATATATGAAATATACTTAGAAAAGGATTGCGCAATAACTAACGCTAAACGCAATGCCTACTTAAATGTCAAATGCGAGCTGTTTTTGTTTAGTGTTCAGTCGTAGCCAGATTACACATTAAAACTTGATTGATTAATAGTCAAGTACATACATATTATGTAGTATCTTTTCTGTTTTTTATTTTTTTCACGTTTGTTTCTTCACTTTCACACTTGCCTCTCTTGTTTTGTGTGTTTTCGATTACAGTTTAACCACAAACAAGCACGTTTTGCGAGTAAGGTTAAACTTATTTTAGACAGATCGCGGTGTGACGTACTTTCAGTGCTGAGATTTTAAATAAGCGGGGCTTTTTTTTTTTTTGAAGCCAACGTATTAAATATGTACACTTGTCAAATGTTAGTCCTAAGCTTAGCCAACAGTGCGTCGATTTTGCTTAAATTTTCCTACCTAAGAGTTGAAACGTGCTCACTGTGAACAACTTGAGTTCAAAATTGATCATTGTATTGCAAAACTGTAAAACAGCCAGTAATAGGTATGCTGAGGCCGCCGCGTAAAAAATTTTTATGTTTCCATATATAATGTGGCCACTGCTAAACAAGTTTACAAATCTTTGTCTCCTTAAACAATTCTTTGATTTCATCCCAATTTCAAATGCTCTGTTGTCTAAAATTTATCCGGCCCACTCGTATGCGGGACCCATACGGAGTCAAGGGGGGGGTTATTTTTGTAAATTTAAGTTTTTTTTTAATAATTGCTGTAGCATTTGGTCCACTGAACACTGCAGCCAAAGCCTGGTTTTACTTGGGAGAAACCCTGTTTACTTGGGCTGGCCCGTCGGTGTTACACGAAGAAATCAATAAATGGCGTGTAAACCAGCCATCTATTGCATACATGTAACGGGGTCAAAATTGGGGGGGGGGCTCTCCGGCCAAATTTTGGGGTCCCTCCCCCCGGATCGACCAAAAATACCCTAAATTTGCAAAATTTTGTAAAAATTTCGCAAAAAAGGTCCATTTTTGTAAATTTTGCCCTAATTTTGGGGACTCTCCCCCCCCCGGCCTCTCAATTTTTTTGGGGGGATGCCCCTCATACATGTATGATCTATTGTGCTCTGTCAATTAAATTATGGAGTTTATCTTATCTTAAATTTAAATTATGGAGTGTATCTTATCGTAAATAAGGTTTTTCACGGCTAGCAAACCGGTGTAGCTTGCAACGGTTGTTTTTATTAACCGACATTTGTTCAAAATACAGCATAGTACTTCGAATAAAGCAGCAAACAAAGACAACAAAACACCTCACTGTTTTCTTTCAGACTTGAGTATTTATATACTATCAAAAAAATGAGCGAAGAGCAGCAAGAGTCGTCTGATCTTTGCCAAGCAAGCTGTTCTGGCTGCGACGCTCCGGCTGTGCCTGCAGTGAAATACGAGTATTTGGATCACAGTGCCGATGTACAGCTGCATGCTTGGGGTGAAACTTTGCAGGTAATTTCAAAGTAATTTCACAAGTGAAAGAGTTTTAGAGTCTCCGGAGTTTAGGTCGATTCATCTTGTGAAGTGGGCGTGAAAGTTGATGTAATAGTCTGGGTGTGGTTGTGGTGGTGGGGGTGGGTGTTTCGCTTTTTTTGTTTTTTTGGTTGGGGGAGGGGTTTCTTTTGTTTTTTTTTTTTTTCTTTTTTTTTTTTTTTTTTTTTTTTCTGTTTTGTCGTGTATTTTTTTTTTTTTTATATTGCTTTGGTTTTTGTTTGTTTGTGGGGCCTTCGTCTCTTGTTTTGGTGTGTTTTTTTTCCGTTTTGGGTTGTTGGGATTTGTGGGGTAAGAGTTTGCTATTTGGTGTGTGTGAGCTTTGTCTTGCTTTTTGTTTTCTTTTTGGGGTTTGGCTTGTGGGTTCCTTTTTTTTTAAATTATAATTTTTTTTTTTTTCTTTTTTTCCTGTTCTTTATATATTTTTTTTCTACTTTTTATTTTTTTTTTTTTTACCCCCCTACTGTATGTATTTGAGTTCTTGAAGTTTAGAATCAGCACTCAACAGCCTAAATTGTTAGGCTTTGATTGGCGTAATTTTTTCTCGTTGTGAATTCTCAATTGTGAACGGGCAACTAAATAATATGCATTGATGCTAAATAGATATATATATTTATATATATATATATATATATATATATATATATATATATATATATATATATATATATATATATATATATATATATATATATATATATATACACACACACACACTATGACTGATTCTAAAGTCTGAAGAATAATTGTTGAACACTGAGGCAAACAAAACATGTGATTTCATTTCAAAAAACTTCACCCATCAAGAGTACAGTGAGTAGCTGCCAAAATCACGCCATCTGTTTTGTCTCTGCTGAACATTTTTGATCAGACTTTAGTATTATATGATTTAGGAGGCCTTCGAGCAAGTGGGCATCAGTATGTTTGGCTATATGACTGAGATAGATCGAGTGGAGTGCCGATACAGTTTTGACATCGAGGCCCAAGGCCACGATATGCTTTCCCTAGTCTTTCACTTTCTCGACGAATGGCTGTATGCTTTTTCTGCCGAACCATTTTTTATAGCGAGGTAAGGATTCGGGTTGGTTTGTTAAATATCTTTTAATGTAATTCATTATGTGCTTTTTTAAGTTTGTATTCCTCGAGAATTTATTTCTGACTTAGATTTTAATAACGGGCGCTTTGGTTTTAGTGGCTGGGCGGGAAACGTTTTTGATATACACCTTTCCTATTAAATAAGCTTAGCTGTGATCTAAAATGTCTGCAAAAATGCTCCAAGGGCCTACTATTTCAGAATTTCTGGAACTTTGTCGCTTATTTTTTATCGCCACGACTGTTGAAAAGCGCATATGACTAATTGTGTTTTCCAGTATTATCTGATTACTGCGGTGTTGGTTGTTGCTGTGTTATCGCAGTAAAACGTGCATTTCCGTACCTTTTATATGAAACTTTTATTTACAGTCGTTAATGCATGAGGACGAACTAATTTTTTTACATTTTGACATCCCTAATTTTCAATATCACAACTTATAACTTACTATTAAATAAAAACTATTAAACGTAGCAATTTCTTTAAAATAACACTTAAAAATAATATTTTAGAGTAATCAAAGTATTAGATCTGGACGCTGATAATTTCACCATCAAAGCCCGTGGCTGGGGCGAATCGTTTGACCTGTCCCGTCATCCCCAGGGCACGGAGGTCAAGGCTATCACCTACTCCAATATGCAAGTGCACAGTCATCCCGAGAAGAAGTATCATGAAATGTTTGTTATTATTGATATTTGATGATTATTGATAAATTAGTATGTAAAGTATATAATATGATATGTATTTAATGCTGTTACCCTTGTGGTCGTGGGAATAGCGATGCTTTATGATCTCAGATACAGTGACTTGGGAGTTGGGACCTTCAAATCAATGTTAATTTATAGTTTTCTGTTGTAGAAAAACTTTCTTTCCCTTCGAATAAAGAAGAAGAAAACTGAGATGGATTGTTATAAAATATATACATCGGCCCGTATTCACATACTAACACTAACGCTTAAACTTAGTGTTTACACTTAGTGTTAGTGCTTATAAGCGCTAAGTGTTATTCACAAACTTGAACTTCTAACATGCTAAACAATAAACATACTTAAGCGCTTAGCGCTTAGCAAACGCTTAGCGTTAGTATGTGAATAACACTTAGTATGTGAATACGGGCCTTTGTTTTTTGACAGATCTTGTGACTCCCAGCTGAGGTGAAGTCAGTTTGGTGCTGGAACAGCCGATGACGTTTTTTTAGTAAACAGAAAAATTTCGCATTCGAAATTTTTTATTTTATTGGGTTTGAGATATTTTTCTTCTTTAAAACTTTCGCCCATTCGCTTTCATCGCAAACAGTAGCATAGATGCTTTCTTCCCGTGAGAAGTAACCATGAATTAGACTCCTCAGGTGAGACATTTTGTGACACGTCAATGCTTTGTGCCTTGTCTTTACGGTCATTTTTGTTCCTTCTAGATAAGGAACTATTGTTTTGAAATCAACTCTGCGTAGTGTAAAAGTAGCAGCCACATGTTGTTCAGCGTATACGATTAACACGTAAAGTCAGTGTGAGAGCCGACTGCTCTTAAGTTCGTCCTTTTTACGAGTTTTGCCGAAATAATGGTCAAAAACACTTTTACAAATATTTTGCTGATTTAAAACTTTCATTTTTTAGACTAGATAGATACACATCCTAATCACGTGATTGTCTTGACTGATGTCTATTTATGTAGTTTCTTTCTACATAATTATAACCAAACATCGCTACACAAAGAAGTAGCGTGGCCGAGTGATCAAAAGCGCTAATACAATAGTTGTTGTACTTCAAGGGTTCGACACCATAATATGTTGTGTTTTTGGCAAAAAATTTACGCATCTTTTGTCTTCAATAAACTGTTCTGACACGACATTCCTTTGTGAAAAAATGCGACTGCGTGTTTCTACACTATTGGACGTGTTTTCGACAACTGTTGAATTTATACTGTGATTTTATCACCTAAGCGCTGTAACTAAACAAATCAACTGTACACAGGTATTAGTGCTTTCTATGCCTGAGAATACACAAAAGAAAAGGCGAAGCTGAAACTTTTCGATAAAATAAGTAGAATTTTTACTCAGCGAAGGTACCTTGCCCCCTTTCTGGCCTCCTTGTTTTTTTATTGCTGTGCTATTCGTGATGTATATACAATCAGAATTTGAATTTGAGTTGGCCTGTTGAAATTTTTTGATGGAAGTCGTCAAGTCGAGCAGTATTGCATTTAATCATGGATGTTGTTTTGTCAATCTGTATGTATCAATACACTGCTATGAAGTAAAGTATTCAAAAACCGGTGAATTGAATAATTGTAATATATTAAACTGAAAAATAAAACTTTTGTTTTATGTTGTTGCTTGTCATTTTTGCCAGATACAGATCTTGATTACAAATAATTGTAAATAATGATTTCTTCCTATTGCTTTTGAGATTTTTACCTACCCCTCCCGCTTCGAAACAGCTTCGGTGTTATATCCGTTCAAAAGAAAGATTAACAGGCTTGATCCCTAAATTCGACGATTTTAGGGGACTTTCACTTAACTTTGGCGTAAATTGAATTTCCCGAATTAATTTCTGGCACCGTCCAGTTTTTAAAAGTTTCCAGATTTACAGCACTAGCGTTTCAGTTACGCATTCTAAATAACGCTTTCTGTGCAAATCACAGGCCCGTAGGGCACTGCATTAGTGAGCAGTTTTTCGTGTCCAAAACAGTCCTTTGCTGTGTTTTGTAGAAAAAATTGATTTAGTAAAGTCACAAAGCCCACTCCCCTCAACTGACAGGCTTTGCTTTTGCCCAGTGAGGTAGTTGCACATGTCTATATGTAGGACTGTGGGTTTTTTTAGGTCATAGCTAAGGCCATGGTCTAAATTTTTTGGATTGGCCCAAGTTTTTTTAGCGATTGAGCCCAGCCGCCCTCAACTTTTCCAGTTTTAGGTTTCACAAAATCTAAAAGTCGATTCCTTCCAAAATTTGTTTCTGGCTACACCACTGTACAATACTATGGTCATTTTTGTAAACAAATTTTACAAAAAAATGCAAAAATCAGTTGGCCTAGTTGGCCTAAAAAATTTTTGTTCTGTGGCCAAATGGCCTAAACTTTTCAGACGAAAAAAACCCTGGTATAGGTTTTTAGGCTGTTTTTTCGCAAACACACTTTTGTCCTCAGTCCATGGGTACGACCCAGAAACTAAGGAAAGTTAAGTTTTGGGCTAAGCGCACAAGTCGCTTTTCAGTATATGAAACACTGTAAACGCTGTATGAGCACACATAAATTTAGTACTTTTTGTTTTATTTTGTTTTACTATTTTTTGTGTTTTTTTGTTTCAGATGATACTGATAATTTCAACTGGTTAAAAACCTACAATCATGTCGCATTTATTTGCGGCCGCCACTATGAAAGCCGATTCTCATTCCGGCTCCGGAACGAGTCCCTTGGCAGCAGAAAAAATCCCAAGCCTGACTTCTAGCGTTTCCGATTCCAGTCAGTTCAGTTTCAGCAATCCCAATCCGTTTGTGATTTCACGAAAACCAATGGCCAGTGAAACTTCGCCAACGAAAAAGTCGTCGACTTTTGGGGAATCGACAAAGCCTCAGTCCATTTTCTCGCCCACGAAATCACTTTTTCCGCCCAGCGCTGATATTAAATCTACTTGGCCCACGCTGAAGACGACAAAATCTGAAACTGGATTGGCTACGGCAGCGACAACCCCCAAATTTCCATTGGCTGAAACTAAACCTCCGCCAAAACCAATATTTGGGGATCGACCTACAGCAATCCAAACAGGTCAGTCAAAAGCACTGTTTGGAGACGCTACGGCTAGCCGGCCCAAACCGTTGTTTGGGGATTCTACAGTGATCCAACATCCTACCGTAACCAAAACAAATCAGTCGAAACTATTATTCGGTGACCCACCTGCGAAAACTCAAGATAAACCTAAGCCGCTATTTGCGGAATCAAAAGACTCTCAGGCAAATCAGTCTAAACTGCTTTTCGGTGGTGCTACAACCACTGAATCCAGTTCGTCTCAGTCTAAACTGCTATTTGGATCTGCTAAACCTACAGTAACACCCTCTGTGACCACTACTTCGTCTAAATCGACGTTCGGCAGCAGTCTATCTACAGTGAGCAAACAGCCTGTGACTGCAACTTCGGCAGTGGAACCTAAACCGCTGTTTGGTAGCATAGCTAGCGGCCAGTCGAAAATGTTTGACTTTGCCCTTCCAAAAGAAACAGCCGGCTCAGCATTCGGGTCTCTGAAAAAATCTCCGGAAAAGTCTACTTCCGCCGCCGCTGAAATCGAATCGCTAAAATATCCGGATGATTATTATGAATTGCGAAACCGGGACGTTCCCCGGGATGGTGAGACGAGTGAATTTTCACCGCCCGGAGCCGGGCATATCGATTCTCAGTCGAAACGGCGATCTAGTTCCGGTAGCGTTTTGCGTCACGCCTCTCCCGAGCAATTGGCTCAGTGTAGAATCATTAAACTCTACGGCGTTCCATTTGATTTCAATAATAAACTCTTTCTCACGCGACATTTTAAACATTTTGGACCTTTGAAGCGGCTGGTAACTCAACGGCAGCAGGGTACTGCTATGCTGGAATTCAATACACATGTACGTTTGTGGATTGATTTTTAACTGGGAAATGCCGTAACATAGGGTCCATACATAGCCCATAAATTTAACGGACGTGTATGATTTTTTGTCTATGAAAAATATATGAATATGAATGCGGTTTGTACTTTTTTAATCTTGTCAATGCGTTTTTGTCAGTTATCACTTATCAGTAATAATTTTTAACAAAAATTTGCTTGCATTATAATGGAATAGGTTTTCCATTTTTTTGCTGTCTCAACAGGCATTCGACTGTCAGTATGAAGGAACAGTCACGTTTGCAAGTCAGCTCTTTACAGTAATACTGTCTTTGCATTTCAGGAAGAAGCGAAAGCAGCCAAAGTTGGGGGTGCGATTTTGCAGCCTGGAACCAAGCCTATAAAAATTGGTTGGATTATCAGCGCCAAGAGTTTCGGGGCAAATTCAGCCCCCGCCGGACCACAGTCAGGAATATCGACTAGCTCAAGTATGGATGGCGGATGCAGTAGAGGATATATCAGAGGCTATTGTTTAAATAAAAGAATGTGTATTCACATACGGCGTGATGTAGATTACAGATACTGATGAATATGACCAGAGATGCACCCGAGCAAGAGGCTAGGGGTGTCTGACACCTGGCGGTGGGGAGTGTTTTGTTCCTGCTCCTAGTGTGGTTTTTCTAGCAAGAACCAGAAAAGTTTCACAATTTTTCGATTTTCAAATTATTTTCGGGCTACTTCTTGGCCGCAGTCGGGGAATTTAACGATATTTTTTGACTTCAACGTATTTTTTTGAAGCACTTATTTGGTGATCAGAGTCCCCGCTGGCTGACGTGGTCGGTGGGTGTTGATTTCCTCCCATACCCCCGGCTATGTAGATCTATGAATACGACTTTGATTAAAATCATTTTGCAATACCTTATTTTTTAATGATGTTGGTAAAAGTATTAAAAAACATAATTATATGAGCAATTAATTGTTGGATTCGATTTGATACATTTAAAATCAGTAAATCACCAATATCTGTTCAAAGTGTCATTGTGGCAAATTAGTTTTTTTATAAAAATGCTGTTGCTTTTTTTTAGCAGACCAGCAGCCGTCAGTTTCGGCTACGCCTCCACAGGCCTTGGCCAGTCAGCGTCGACTAAGCAGTCGAGACGGGGCCAGCCGACGATTCGGCGAGGCTCTGCGCCGTGGCCTGGGCCGGGCCTCCACGCGAACCGGCCTCCTTGGCTCCAGGCCGGCCAGTATGCTGAAAAGCCGGGTGGGGACCTTGGCCGCTGAGGACAACCTGTCCGGAACCGGAACCGGGAGCGCCTCCGAGGCGGAATCCGGAATGGAGACGGATCAGGGCATCGAGTCGGTAGAGGATGCGCACAGCGTGGGTGGGTATATATTAGAGTCTCAGGGCCATTTTCTACATTAAACATTAGGTTAAACAGATTAGGTTAAAATTTGTTTGCCTAATAAAGTACTTAATCTTGATGTTGAGATAAGCTTTGACAATATGTGCAGTCGCGAGGTGTCACACACATTTTGCAGTGGCTAATTTTATATGAATTCTTAATCGATAGCATGATTATTGACAAAACAAATTTTAGTATAATTCGCTTAATCTAAGTTAGGAACTGGTGCTTAATTGGTGTTGATTTTTTTATGTATTGGCTTCCATTCGGTACGAAAAATAGGTATGTCGGTGTGTCTGTCTGTATGCATGACATAGTACGTCGGCCATCTAGCTATATGCAGTTCATAAAGTACCTGTAAGCTGCCACAATTCCCGACAATACGTGAAGTCGCACTGCTGTCTTAGGTCTGGCGTATTTTTAGGCAAAATTTTATGAGCGGGATGCTTCGGACCATACGGGGGGTTATGA
Organism: Trissonchulus sp. WLG1_4; assembly: GCA_030248245.1. Taxonomy (NCBI): domain Eukaryota; kingdom Metazoa; phylum Nematoda; class Enoplea; order Enoplida; family Ironidae; genus Trissonchulus; species Trissonchulus sp. WLG1_4. The sequence goes on along the minus strand of JASANF010016647.1, from coordinate 16,975 downwards.
AGTTGATAGATGATAGATAGATAGGCCCCCTTGTTAGCTGTTTGCCATAGATTTTCAGTTCAGCAGGCTAATGTTTTGAAAATTGCAATTTTTAATAACTGCTTTTGTGTATTCAATTTTTACTTCTTATTATAGTATATCAGATTAGACTCATCTACAGTAAAAAGTAAAGTAATGTATTTAATTTCAGGTGTTCAGCTCAAAGCTTTGGTTGGTCAGTATGGTGGCACCCCAGAAGAAAAACTGAAGATTCTCGAACTAAGGGATAAAATATTAAGAAAAGGTAATCACAATGATTGAAATATACTCATGAATTTTGGATCAAGATTTCACATCGTACAAGTAAAATTGATGGAGATTGTTATGAAAACCTTACTGACTAGGTTACAAGTGGCAAAAGAACCATTGTCCACTATTTTTAAAACTGTTTCAGCTATAAGCCAATTTATTCAACCTCCATTCCTTTCTTGGGTGATGTTACTATGCTCCAACATTGACCTTATAGTACTACTATGAGACAAGTTGTTCTTCATAAACGTTGTTTTGTGTTTATATATTATTTTTTATAAATATTTTTTGTTTTTTAGCACGACGAAGCAAAGTTGGTGTTGGACAGGGGACCTGCACGGATATGTGTCCGGAGAAAGAACGCTATCTGCGGCAACAAAGAAATCAAGTGGATTCGTATGAAACGGGGCCAGACGGACAAATTGATGCTGCGAACGCCATCAAAGAGTACAGCAGATCATCTGCTGATCAGGTTAGGGGATTTATTGGATTAAGCAGATAAGGTTAAAAAAACTCAAATATGTTTCTTGACACTAATTGACAGAGCATTATCTCATCGCTGTAAGAAAAACGCTAAATATGGGCTATAATTTACTTATTTTTTAGAATAAGCTACTCAAAATATTATATTGAATATACTTTTGTAGATTTAAGTTTATTTTTATAACTATTTTTGTAGCTCTTAACAGAAGCTGTTATTTAGCTATTTTACTGCGAAGAAGCGGTTTCTTGATATCCTCCTGTCAGTATATTTATTGAAGCATTGACTTTTAGATTGAAGCCCGGTTCATCTTGTCGTTTTAGTTTAGGGACATAGGAACAAAATTTCAAATGAATTTTGCACCAAATAAACAGAAACTATTTAATTTTTCGCACACGAACTGGACTTTACCCCAGCTTTGTTCGTGGAAGAAACTGCTACACTTGCTAGGCCAGTTCTTTGGGAATCGCTTAGGGACAATACAATAACGACATGGATAAGGACAAGCATGAATCGGGCTTTATTGTCAGACTATAGTTTTATGTCACCTGACTTTTGAAGGGTTATATATTTGCGGCTTTTAGCATCAACCGCTAACCCACGAGCTTCGCTCCAGTGCTGTGCTCAGCCGTACCATGACGCACATACTGCATCACGTGATTGGTCAAGCCCCGCCCACTGACCGTAACGACTTGTGTCATTGGTTCGATTTCATTTGGAATAGGACCAGAGCTATTCGTAAGGTCAGCTGTTAGGTTGTTAGGAATGTTAATGCTTGTGGTAGCAAAAGTATATGTTACCTTATACTATCAAGAGCGTCAGTTCATAGTTAATAGTAGATAAAATAAAACAGGTGGCGTGACTTTTGCGACTACTTGCTGTACTCTTGGTGCTTGAATTTGTTTGTTTCGTAGTGAATTCTTTTGTTCTCTAATCTCATATCCAGCAATATTTGGTCTGACTTTAGTATTACAGTGAGTTCAAACCCTAACTCAATACACGGTGACTATAGTAGCCCACACCTTGCTTACGTCTTTGTATTTAAGACTAACACTTTTATTGTGTACTTTTTGCAGGATTTGACTCAGCAAAAAATCGAAGACGCGCTATCAGTAGCCTTGTTTGAAAAGTGCACCAGATTTCACATTTTCGTGGCGCATTGGATGTGTGAATTGGGGATCGGCGATTTTGATCAGAAAATAAATACTGGTGTGTTTTTTATGAAATTGCTAGCGTACAGCTGATTACCGGACTGACAACCACAAACGTTAAATTGGTTTGGTATCTAGTGATGGTCTAATGTCCTAATTCCTGAAGACTATTGAATAAATAATTTATTTACATATTATTCAAATTTTATGTTTTTTGTTTATTTACTTTGTATTAAAAAATTATTATTTTATTTTATGGAGACAGTCTGAATTGTTTCGTAGTGGCTGAATTGTTCTGTAGTAGCTCATGTGTCACTGTTTGATTTTTTATGCGCGTATTTCTATTTTTTATTTATTCGTTACTCGTTAGTTCGTTTGCTACAGATCAGTTCGTTTGCTACAGATCGTAATCAGAGTTAACGCAGCAGTGAAAATCTAAAAATCTACGTGCAGCATGCTTCGCTGAAATTTGAATATCTATTATCTCTATTCTGCAAGTTTGAACAGTTGATTACTACAGAATGACCAAAAAATGCTGGACCTTGACACAAAACAAACACGCGATTTCGTTACGAAAAGAACCAATTTCAAGCATCAACAGTACAGCGAATAGTCGCGAAAATTACGCCATCTGTTTTAACTCTGGGTTCAGAAATTTTGGTCAGCCTTTACACTAAAACCGTTGCTCAGTATTAACCTAAACTTTAAATTAAATAATGACATAAATTCAAATATATTAAACTTATATAATAATAATTTTTTCAGAAAATTTGACAAAATGTCTGCAGTCGTTGCAACATTTATACGAGGATCTGGATAAGCGAAACATCACAGTGGAGTCGGAGCCAGAATTTCGATCCTATCAAATTTTGCTAAAGCTCAATGACAGCAATGTGCTCAGGTGAGCGTCTAGAATATTATTATGATTCATACGTTCATAGATGCTTTATGAATACGATAGTTGGATATACAGTAGAAAAAAGAATTAGCTTAGTTAGGTTAATTTATTTTTTGCTTTGGATTTAGCTGTCAAAATTTTTAAATCTGTAGCCACTATATTAAATGGTGAACACTAAACAGGTTTATGTCGAAAAACTTGAAATTGGACTTCATCAATGTTTAGACTTAGGCTTTAAGCATTTTTCTTTATGACATTTTTCAGGCAAGCCCTCAACTGGTCCCCTTGGGTGAGAACCTCGCCCCACGTGCGCTTTGCACTGCGTCTCATTATTGCACTGCAAAACAACAATTATGTGCGATTCTTTCGGCTTGCACGCGAAGAGGCTAGCTATCTGCAGGGCTGTCTGATCCACCGCTATTTCCCGCAAGTCCGCTCAATGGCCCTTCAGACTATGGTTAGGGCGTATCAGTTGAATTCGAATGTAAGTCGTTATTTTTGAGTTTGGAACTTTGAGCTAATCTACGACGAACATTCGTTGACTATCTTCTCTTTGTACTAGTGACATGATTTTTTCCAGTTAATCGGTTTTAGTAGGCGCTTTGGATTAAGTCGGAGTAGAAGTTTTTTTCATGAACTAAGGAGCAGGATCGCAAGATCGTTTGTGTACTACTAAAGTCTGTCTTTTGGTTTGGTTGTATCTTTGTAAAACTTTGTCTTTGTAAACAAGGGATTGAAAAGCGGTACTAACAACCCCATCTAATGTTTCACAGTAACTGATTTTCTTCTGCAGTAACAGTTAGTTGCTACTAACATGGAAACGCCATTTCATATGGTTGCACATATTTAAAATTAATTAGGCATTATTAGGTAGCTATGTTGAGAAAAGAGTTCACTTCTGGTTAACTTAAGGGGGTAGTGTCGCGAAAGCAGTCGATTTTGCGCGACTATAAAACTTTTTCAGTGAAAGATAGGTCATTGTTCTTTATATATTCTAAAAATATTTCTTAAGGCAAATATTTTTGCCAAGTTTCAGAAAAATTGATGCAGCAGTGAAGTCGCAAAGTCGGAAAAATGACGTTTTGAAAACCTATTCACATTCGATAATTTCGTCACAAGTAAAAAACTTTTTGTTTAGATTCTTTACACAAAGTAAAAGCACATATGCTCTAGTTTACGCACACAAAATTTAGTGCAAATTGCTAGTTGCGTAACCTGTAAGGTACTGACAGCAATAATGATAAATTGTAAAAAATTTAGACACTTATTTTGAAATCAAAAGAAAAACGAAGCTTCATTTTTTATTTTTCTTATTTGTGGCAAAAAATGGTGCGTCAAAACATTACATGTACTTCACAAGCTGGCCAATCTGATATCTGGCTTGATTTTTTTAACTTTTATGTCTCTATTGTGTGATGTCTGGCTCACAATAATGGTGATTGGTTAAAAATATTGGTAGATATTGGTAGTCTAGTGCCTGGCAGTATTTATTTGACACCATGTGGCATTTCAGTAGTTTCTCAGTGAGCGTACAATTTCAAATCAAAAAGTTCTCATTTTGCAGCCTATGAGCAAAACTGCTTTGGCGACACTACCACCTTAAGGTGGCGCTCCGAATAACTGACTTGGGGCAGTAAAAGTTTTCAGTCACGTTTTCAGGTCTTTGTTCTTGAAGAAAGGTTGTTCAGCGGTGAATTAGCTTTCGTTTGATATACATAACATGTAGTTTTGTTGAAATTAATTTTTTGACCTGAATTTTGATATGGCAAAATCTTCAAATCGATTTTCCGAAAAATTGTATATGGCTTTTGTTACTTTTGATAACGGTTTTCCGCAGATAATAGGTGACTGCAACTTTTTAAAAAGTCGTTTGTGTAGGCAAACATTTGTAAAAAAATTTTCAAATTACGTTGAGCGATATTGACAAAAATGCACTATTTTTCAAGCTAATTTTTCTTTAGCTACTTTTTGGCTTCTCCAACTTTTCTCAATGGTTATTTGCATTAAAAATACGCTCTATTTTTTGACACTGTCGTTTGTGTTGGCAAACCTCAGATTTTTCTGATCGGCAATAGCCTTTTTTTGAATCGTGATAGCTCTCCTCCATGTCGTTTTTTTCATTGTGAAATTTGACTTAAAAATAGAAAATAAGTAGATTCAGGTGTACCTTCTTAGAAAATGTTGATTTCTGTTTTTGGTGAAATTCTGCAGCGATTTCAAGTTGACCAATTTTAGAAAAACTAGTGTATTTTGAGCCAAAACAATTGGATTAAAATTATAAGAAAAGATACACCTCGGCAACATAATTACCTACAGTTTAAGCTATAGATCGTAAAATTTGAACAAAGTTTCGCTCAGTTATGCCGTTTGAAAAATTATGCGCATTTAGCGAAAATAGAAATTTTCAATCGGTGATAAAAAATCAGAACAAGGCAGCAGGCACGTGAAACTTACTCAGAAACAGAGCTTTGTAACAGGCTTCAATATATTTAAACGATAATTTTAACTTATTCTAGCTAGAACCTACGTCGACTTATAAGATAATAAAGTTATGGAAGTTATTCGGAGCGCCACCTTAAAGACATATAAATTTCTACATACCCATTTCACCGATAATAATCATTTAGCTCAATTATACGTGGGTTTTTATCTTTAAGCAGCAGATACCAGCAGCTACATTTCAGCCGACATCGCAACATATTGTTATAAGTAAATACTTTGAGTAGAGCATATTTGACCCTGGTTTTTTTAGGGTCGATTTATACTTCAGCGGTATGGTTGCAGATACTTGAAATTAATCATACCTTTTGCTGTGCTGAGAAAACAGTTCAGCCGGCAAAATTACGAAAAACTCACGCCAAAATTTGATCTTGAGTACTACTAGTGGCGTGACTATTTCTTAATTTTGTCGGCTGAACGGACGTACGGGATACGGTTGTAAGTAGGAATTGACCCTTGACCTTAACTGTGTGATTATGAAATGGTTAACCTCATGACAGTCTGCAAAATTGTTTTTTTCAGTTTCCACTCTCCGATCTAATGGATCTGTTGAGTTTCGACTCTGACGTGGAGTGCGTCAGTTTTTGCAACAGTCACGGTCTGCAAGCTCAGGGCAATGTGATTCTTCTGAACAAGACTGCCTTTGCCATTCCGGAAACGGATCCCTTGAATCCCACTTGCGTTCGCAGTCTGCGATTCATTGAGCCGAAACGAGGCAATTTGTCGGTGGCCGAAGTGAGATTTAGGGTTGTGTGTCGACTGGATAGATAGTATTGTCTGTTCAGCCAGTCTGCTAGTTAGCGGAAATCGCGGGTTTTGTTAATTTTGCTAAAACAAAATAGTATGAATAGCCCTGACTTAAGGGGGTAGTGTCGCGAAAGCAGTCGATTTTGCGCGACTATAAAACTTTTTCAATGAAAGATAGGTCATTGTTCTTTATATATTCTAAAAATATGTTTCAAGACAAATATTTTTGCCAAGTTTCAGAAAAATTGATCCAGCATACAGTTAGCAGTGAAGTCGCAAAGTCGGAAAAATGACGTTTTGAAAACCTATTCACATTCGTCACAATTAAAAAACATTTTGTTTAGATTCTTTACACAAAGTAAAAGCACATATGCTCTAGTTTATGTACACAAAATTTAGTGCAAATTGCTTGAGTCGTTGTGGAGTAATGCCTGTTTGAACTGTGAAACTGTGCGTAACCTGTAAGGTACTCACAGCAATAATGATAAATTGTAAAAAATTTAGACACTTATTTTAAAATCAAAAGAAAAACGAACCTTCATTTTTCATTTTTCTTATTTGTGGCAAAAAATTGTGAGTCAAAACATTACATGTACTTCACAAGCTGGCCAATCTGATATCTGGCTTGATTTTTTGAACTTTTATGTCTCTATTGTGTGATGTCTGGCTCACAAATGGTGATTGGTTCAAAATATTAGTAGATATTGGTAGTTTAGTGTCTGGCAGTATTTATTTGACACCATATAACATTTCACTAGTTTCTCAGTGAACGTACAATTTCAAAGCAAAAAATTCTCATTTTGCAGCCTATGAGCAAAACTGCTTTGGCGACACTACCACCTTAAGCATGGTGGCACAAAGAACTGCATTGAGTCAACTCGAAACTTGCTTAATTTAAGCTGAAAAAACATTTCTGTAAACCAAATTAGTACAAAGTTTTGTTTACTTCTGTGTAAGAAGGATGTATTAAAATATGGGGTGTATCCCACCCCGCACGTTCGTTTCATTATTTACATACAACGTTTGGTTCATTGTTAAGCCACGTCCTGTGATACACATAGTATTTTTTAGATAATAAACGGCAGTCCCTTGGAGCCACTGAAGCCCCTCCAGCCTGTGTCCAGTTTTGATTCGCAGGGGCGTTACTGCCGGGACCCGGTCATTGAACCCTATCTACAGGCGTTGCAACATGAAGGCAGCTGGTCCATTGGTGAGGGCCGACGCGTTTTTTTACTATGCCCAATAAACAAACAAAAAATTTTAATTTTTTTGAAAAGTTTTCAAAATGATAGGAATTATTTTACGTAAGCTCCTTATTGAAATTAGAAAACTGTCTACTCGAGATACCTAAGCTTTCAATGAACCGCACGTCATGCAACTATTTTTTTAAGCAAATTACTAGTATTTTTCCTTTTCTCAAAGTAATATTATTTGTAGAGTTTCGTAAACTTTAAAATCGATCTTAATATTGAGTTACTGAGGTCAAGAGTACATAATAGCGTCTCACTCTGTATAGAAGAAGAGTGAGACACTCTCCAGCCTGCCTGTGTTCTAGCACAGGCAGACGCGCTGGTCGTTTTCAGGCTACATGTTGACACTCTATGCAACATGTGACTGGCCAATCAGAAGCGAGCTTCTATTCTCTGATTGGCAGACGCCTGTGCACGTGCTCCAATCATAAAACGGGATAGGATAAAAGGTTAATAACTCATTATTTAATCATAGTCTGCTTGTAAAAACATTAAAAAAGGTTTGCAAATACCTTTGGGGATATTTTGGCAAACTTTCAGCGAAATTGATTGAAAAACTTTGAAGAAATTCAGAAAAGTTTATATCTCAAATGTTTCTCAATCAATTTCGCTGAAAGTTTGCCAAAATATCCCTAAAGGTATTTGCAAACCTATTTTAATGTTTTTGCAAGCAGACTACGAATAAATAATGAGTTATTAAGCTTTTATCTCTATCTTAATGCTTATCAACGCATCAGCGATTATATACTAAAGTGTGTTACGCAGGCAATCTACGCGCTGATTGGCCAGTCACATGTTGCATAGAATGTCAACATGTAGCCTGAAAACGACCAGCGCATCTGCCTGTGCTAGAACACAGGCAGGCTGCAGAGTGTCTCACTCTTCTTCTGTATAGAGTGAGAAGCTATTATGTACTCTTGCTGAGGTTGATCTACGTAAGCCAGTTCATATAATAATGAAAAGATCCGTAGGAAACTTCAAAATTATATTATATTTTTATTTCAATAATATCAACTGGTTTTAGAGCCCCAAAAGCCAGCACCCAGCACCAGCCAACTTACAGCAGCTGCCTTCACGTTCACAACTGCCAATGCGAACGTTAACTCGTCGCCACCTAGTGGATTTTTCTCAAATATCACTGCAGCACCTGAACCACCAGCTCCAGTTGAAAGTCCAAAACCGACAGCGGTAAACAATCTATGCTAAATAATATTTTTTTAAGAAACTATAACAGTATAGTTTTAGAATAATAATTTTTTGTGCTGTTGAAAAAGATACTAATACTGTACGACTTGACAGTAAGTTGACAGTCACAGTATATTGTTATGACTAGTCGTGGTGTATGAGTCAGTTATTTGTACTCTAAAAATAGCAAGAATATTGTTTTGAACAATTTTTGAAAAAACAATATTATTATTATACCATAAAACTTTTTGGGTGGAATGCATAAAAGCAATCTAACGTTAAAACCAGTCTAAGGCATTCTATTTTAGTAATTTAGAACATCGTAACGACAAATTCTACACGTATTACATAGGTTAGAACGTTGGCCTTAGACTGCGTTTACCAAGACTGAGCTAAGACAGCCTTTATGTTTAACCGTTTAAGTCCTACAACCTACAAGTCCCACTCACGGGTCCTACATAAGCAGTTATATTAAATATAGTTTCATGATTTTTGTCTTTTCATTACCATTCTTGACCAGACATTATAGTTTGTTAGAGTAGTCTACGTTTTTTTCAAAAAATGGTTGTGTGTAATAATTGTGCAAAATTTGATCCCCAGTGTGCAAAATTTTATTTTTCTGTGATAATGGTAAACGCGTATCTTTTGTTAATATAAGTATAGATATACGCATTTTTATACCTTGAGATGTATGTACGTATCAGTGGCCTACCCAGTAAGAAATTGGTAGCGATGCTTTTCATTTTTTGTAATGGTAAGGCACTTTTTAGTAAATTTTAACAGGTTAATAAAACGCCTGACAAACGCAAGGTTACTAAACCAAAAAGTTGCAGGGGTCTGGAGTGGTAGCCTCATAAAAAATTATTGGCTATTTTCAATTTTTTGATTTTATCCGTTAACGGGAGACGTATCAGAAATTTTTTCCGACATAAAATTTATAACAAAAGATATATATATCTAGTAAGTAACGTTACATCAAACAGTGTACATAACACAAGTAAATGTAGCATAATATACTCGTGAAGCAAAACAAATGCAGGATAATGTACTGGTGTATATATGCATTGGCTTCGATGTTAGGTGATAACAAGGAATAGTAAGCCACTGAGTCGAAGGGGTCTGGGCGTGGGAGCTAAAGCCAAGCCATTTTTATTTTAGCCATTTTTTTTATTTTAGGGGTAGAAAATTTTTTTTTAAGCCAAAATTAGTCAATTGTAGACGCATATCACAAAATATTTTTTAAAAATACCACAAAAAGCAAAGTGGGGACCCTTGTGTAAAAAATCGTTCGGATACTTGGGTATATACGCCTTTGCTGGTTGCTGCTATGTTTATGTTGATGTGCTGAAATTCTTAATATTGGAAATTGCTGGCATTAGCACAGTGGCTGTCAGATGCAGATCCAAGAAATTTTTTGAAGCCAGCGAAAGCCGATCATCTTTCCCCGACTTAGTCTTGCAAATGCGTATGCCAGAATTTGCGGTGTCTGGAGGCGGCAGCCCAAAAGCCACAGCTTTTGCGCAATTTTGAAATTTTTATTAAAGAAGCAACTTTAAACAAAGCTTTGTTGCGAATTGTGATTGCGGGGCCTAGGGGATTTAGTCCCAAGAAGCCAGACCTTTTATAGAATTTTGAAGAATTTTTGCATTGAAAAACATTTATATCAGCAATCGTTTAAGGAATTGTTCCGGGTCATTGCTGGGATCTGGGGCGACAGTCCCTGAAGAACGAGAAATTTTTATTTTTCGGGCAAAATTGTTTACAAAAGGCTATAGTGAAATTTTTTGGCCGGGCCGTAAAATTCAAGGGGGGACCATTCGTGTAAAATTTTACTGGAAAAAAATTTCTGGGGTGGGAACTTTCAGCATCCCCCCTTGGTATGTATATATGCCCTTTTAGTGGAATATATACATAAAATCTATATCAGTGGCAGATCTAGGAATTTTTCAAAATATAGGTCCTGGGTGGAACAATTTATACAGTTTAGTTTAGAAACGTAGATGCCGTAGTTTGTGGAGGTCTTGGGAGCTAGAGAGTTATGGTTTTTGAACAAACGTGTAACGCGATTTTTAGAAAAAAATAAACCTTTAGTAATTTCAACAGCAATTACGAAAATCTTGCGCCATTTCCCAAAAAGCAGGATAAAACCCTTATGCCGTTGATGATACCGCCAGGTATGCCATTGAATGCAGGGGTCTGGGGGCGGAAACCCATAGAATTGTTTTGATTTGCATTAAAAATATGCATTTTGACCATATCCCAGGCCCATCGGGCACTGTGCATTATTGTGCAAAATTTTAATTTTTGTGTGCAAAATTTTAAAAAGTGTGCATTTGCACAGGGTTTTGCACAAAAAAAAACCCTGGTTAGAGTATTTGCAAAACTATTAATTAGCTTTTCTGTTTTAGGCTGAAATAGAAGAATTGGCTTTGCGAAGCTTGATGCAAATTTGCAAATCTGTCTGCGATGACATCGTTAGACGTACGCTTGTGGAAGTCTGCTCCGAAACATTGCGAGACAGGCTGGTCGATTTTGCAAACGACTAGCTGATTAGGTAAAGACCTGATCTCATATCGTTTTCTTTCGCCAAATTAAAAAAAGCTCCTAACAAACAATTTTGCTAGGATTGCAATTTACATAACCTTTCGCGAAGTTACTTCGCTACTTTTAATATAGATATAGATGAAACATATAGACACTATTTGAATAAAGATTTAAATCTGAGACGAAAATATGTGGGCGCTTTTCGCGGCTACTTATTAAGTTGCCGACCAGTTGCTAAGGAAAGGCAACCCTTTTGTATCTGAAATGTCTGTTATTATTAATATTATTATTTATAGTATATATATTATACAAGACTAGTGCGTCTAGTTTAGACTAGTTAGACTAGATCTACAACGTGAAGTCACGCAGTGTTTAACAATAAAACTTGTTTTGAAAAAATTTCAAAATTCAAACTTGAGTCAAAGTTGACTTGCAATGCGATTTGATCGCATATGAGGTGATTACAGGTAGTGAACAAAAGGGAAAAGTTCCAGGAGCCATAACTTTTTATACGGTTGTGGTATCGACGTGAAATTTTTTTTAAATGCTAGCGCTTGTCAAGAGCTATCGATTGATAGGTCGCACGATGACGTAAAAACCAACCAATGTTCCGTATTAATTAATTGTTAAACGCTGATTTAACGTGGCGTCCGTCAACGTCAAGTAAGGTGTTATTCGAAAGCGCCTGAAGTTCTGAGCAGAATGCCGTCAATTTCATGTTTCTACGTCAACATTGAAGCAAGTTATAACGGTTTCAATTTTTCCGAACTTTTGGTCAATACGCATATGGTGTGAGTAGTCGCGGAGGAATTTTTTCGAACAAAATGTTTTCTAAAATGAACTTTAGGCAATAACTTTTTCCAGGGACCACGTAAAAGGTTCTAGTTTTCACTATTAGATAGTGCAGACTATGGGCTTTTATTTGATACCAAAAAGGCTATACGTTAACGCTGACTTATATACAGAAAAATGCAAAATAAAATTTTTGAATAGAATAAATTTCAGATTTAGACCCATGCTCCATGGTCACTGATGGAATAAAAACTGTTTTGTGTAAGGATCACAGTTATGTGGATGACTTCATGGAAGCGTTTTTTTTTGTTATATCGATGGTAACACGGACGTTACGTAACATTTTTGAAAAATACTCAGTTTACGTAAAAACTTTTTACGCCATAACTTTTTTTAGCTAGCTGGTAAAAAGTTCTAGTTTTCGACATCAGTTAGGTTATAAGAACAGCTTTCATTTGACACTATAAAAACTATAGGTTACCGCTGACTTATGTGCCGAAAAAAGTAAGATTAATTTTGACAATAAAATAACTCCAACTTTATTGACCTGGAACCAGAGAACCGGGCCACGTCCATCATAATGTAAGCTTATTTCATGTTTAGAACATCAACGCCAACCCTTCCAGAGCCACCTCACCCTATTATTATAATTATCACAAAAAATAGGATAGTTTTAAAGATGGTAACAAGTCTAGTGCGTCTAGTTTAGACTAGCTCGACCATGTATATATCTAAGTTAAGTCTATTTATGTTAAATTATTTGAAAAATGAGCAAAAAATTGGATTTTGGCCTAAATTCAATTGTTTTGGGATTTGATCACCCATGGTGTGATCTGTAGTACAATCAGCCCCTTTTATGAAATTTTTCAGCTGCCATAACTTTTCATACGGAAGTGGGAGAATAATAATTTTAACGTCATTTAAGAGGAAATTGTTAGAGCTTTCAAATGATGGGTGACATGGCCTTTAACTTGACGTTAAGCTTGCGTCATAATTTAGAATTGGAAATTTAAACGTTTAAACGTGAATAGTATACGTCAAGTAAGGTATCATTCAAAAGCGGTTACTGTTCTGAGTTGAAAGGCGTCAATTTTATGTTTTTACGTTAACGTTGAGGCAAGTTATGACGGTCTGAATATTTGAGAATTAAATGACACTATAGTATCATCTTACATTCGTGGTAGTAGATGTTCGACCCCGAAAATGTCAGTATGAAAATTTTTTATTTTTTTCAAACCGGTTTAGCGGTTGAACGGTTTCCTTTACGAACTGACTTTGAATAGAAAAATTTTTGGCCACGCTGTCGGCTGTATGATAACGTAAAAATGACGTTTCTGCGTTGAGCCGATCCTGAGTTATTATCGTGATTATTTTTTAGCAAGAAAGTTTATATAGTATAGTAAGGTAATTATAATATATATTATATATATATATTATATATAATATATGTATTATATATATATATATATATATATATATATATATATATATATATATATATATATATATATATATATATATATATATATATATATATATATATATATATATATATATATATATATATCATGATATATATATATAGATATATATATATATTCACGGTCAACCGGATCCGATCTAGCCGGATCTAGTGGATCCTGGATCCGGCGCCGGATCCGGATCCAAACCTGCCGGATCCGGATCCAGTATCAAAGCGGCACTTCTTAACGACAACTGATTGTTCCAAGGGTCCCCCCTTTGGTTTTTTACTGAAATTTTGTCGTTATTCCCAATTTTAAAATTTCTTAACTATATAATTCAGAACTTTTTTGATTTTTATTCTGATTTCTCTAAAAATCGTCCTTACAATAACAGTTCAAATGTTTAACTGCTATTATACCTTTGTGTCCTCGGCTACTAATCTAATATGTTAGTAGGTTCAGTGTTTCTCAGTTTTATAGTTTTGTTTTCACTTTGTCCTGTTTCCAGACTGTTAATTGTTGATTGTTATTGTTTCTTGACTGCACTTCCTCAACGTCGGATTTAGCCTTGAAATCTTGAACATCAGCAAATCTCCGCAGCAATAGTGTATTATCTACCTGACAAGTTTTAATAAAGTGGTTTCTGAAGTTGAGATCACTGCTTCAAAAAATATATTTAGCTAGCTTCTTGGGGGCTGCCACCGGTGGACCACCAGCTGTTGTCATTTATTGATCTTCTAGTATTCAGTGAAATTGTAGTCCATGTTTCTACAGTGAGAGTCGAACGTCGACAATCTGAAATATATATTATATACTAACTTGTGCAGTTTCTGTTTGTTTATCCACTGTCTCATTTGTCGTTTTGTCTGCCTTAATGTAGTAACACGAACACTTTAGTAGATTTTAACGTCAGTTGTATTGTATGTATATACTGCTAAGTTTACGTTCCCTTGGAGTGGCGAGCTGCCAATTGTGCCAAAAACCCCAAAAATAAGTTGAAAATCGAAAAATTCTGAAAAATTTTCGGCTGTCGCCGAAAAATGGCCAAAACAACTAGGGACCACCCCCCCCCCTTCCGCCAGGGGTCGGGCACCCCCCCTCGCCGATCCCCCCGTGCTTCTCTGATTCGACTGACCATTTTACAACTTTTGGTGACAAAACGGGCTTTCTGTGATTTGCTGAATCACTAGAACATAACACATGAGTCATAAATGCAAACCAAAAAGGTGTGTATATGTCAAGTTAGACGAAAATTTGAAAAAATGTGTGTGCCTCAGAGACCGGATCCGGATCCGGCAGAAATTTTGGATCCGGGCGATCCCTCGTATGTATATATATATATATATATATATATATATATAGGGTTGCGAAGTGTAAAAAAGTAAAAAAGTAAAAAACGTTTTTTACACTTTTTTACAGTAGCAAAATTTCGGACTTTTTTACAACTTTTTTACACTTTTTTACACCTACTTTTTTACACTTTTTAACACTTTTTTACACCTACTTTTTTACACTTTTTAACACTTTTTTACACCTACTTTTTGCACTTTTTTACAAATATTTTAGTAATTTTGCCAATTTTCTGAAAAAAATTGGCTGGAAAAAAATTTCAAGTCTCGTATTTATCAAAATTTACTCAAATTCGAAGTCACTAAAATTGTTCATAAAAAACGCAACTCTTTATTTTGCCCCTAAATTGAGCCAGTAGGTATCTTTAAACTCTAGACAGAAGCGTGTCTACAAAGCCGTATAGCAGGCGGGGAAAAAAAACCCACCCCATTTTTTGGGGGAAAAAAAACCCACCCCAGTTCTGGAACTTGGGTACGTGGTACAGGTCTAAAAATTTGCCAGCGTATAGCACAGTCCCTGTAGGCAAACGTATATAAGCGGTATCCAAAAGGGGTCTCGCTGGTATTTTTTATGAGTCAAAAATTGGACCCCCCTATTTTTGACCCGACATGGCTCCAAGGGAGGTAAATTTTGGAGTCTCATTTCTCAGCACTAAGAGATGCGAGCTCAAATGTAAAAACACTTTTACAGAGGACTACCCTTCCTCTATTCATGACCGCAGTGGTAGGTCCCTCCTTCTTTCGTACGAGGGGGGGCATGACCGAAATTAGACGGGGTAAAAAAAACCCATGTGGGGGAAAAAAACCCCACTTTTTGAAAATGGTCTGGTGATGTCGAAAAACCTAGTAGCTACCCCAAAAGACTCATGGTAGTGCAAAAAGACGTTTATTATTAACACAAATGCGCATATTGACACTTTCTTGAGCGAATTCTGGAATACGGGCCTAATAGTCGGACTTTGTCATTTTGAGGTCCCTTTGCAGCAAAAAGTAGTATTTTCTGGTACTATTGCCATTTTTTTGTATGTTTTTAATTATAACCTGTTAATTTCTCTTGTTTAAACGCCAAATAACCGAACAAAATTAAACTATGGCCATTACGACCAGTCACAACCACCTACGGTACCCCCCACTCAGTGTCGATGGCGTAAAAAGTAGCCATAAAGTGCAAATTTTGCATGCATTTGAAGCGATATCGCAACTTTTTAGTTGTTTTCAACGTTTTCAGGCGAAATAAAGGTGTTTTGTTTTCAAATCTGAAAATTCAAAATTTTATAATGGGCTGCGAAGGGCAGTTTTCAAACTTGTGTACCTGAGGCCCCATAGCAAATCTGCGTATAGTTTTGGCATCAGGGGCCTCTACTACTCCGAATACGTGCCATAGAGTTGAAAAACTACCGCTAACATACTTTTGGGGTGATTTATGGGGTGGGTTTTTTTTCCCCCACATGGGTTTTTTTTCCCCCAAATGGGTTTTTTTTCCCCGGCAAGTTTTTGGCTTCCCGCCAAAAAACGGTAAGAAATAGCGAAATGAAACTGGTCCCAGCGTTTAGAGCAAGGTTAGGCCTACGACAGATTTTTTTGGTTTCCCGCGAAAACGTATAGTCTATGAGCTACATGACGAAATATGAAAATGCGGGTTTTTTTCCCCGCCTGCTATATCCATAGACGTGTGAAGGACCCAAAGGGTGGATTTCACAAAGGTGGTTTTACTAAACCATTGGTTTTACGTACGTTTTGCATGATTTATACGTAATTTCGTTACGAAATATCGAATGATTCGTTACGAATTTCGTAGATTTTCTTAAACCATTGGTTTAACTCAGTTGAAATTTCATCAAAACAGAGACCTGCTGTGCTGCAGGTTTGAAATTTTAACTGAGCTAAGCCAATGGTTTAGGAAAATCTACGAAATTCGTAACGAATCATTCGATATTTCGTAATGAAATTACGTGCAAATCATGCAAAACGTACGTAAAACCAATGGTTTAGTAAAACCACCTTTGTGAAATCCACCCTTTGGGTCCTTCACACGTCTATAGATACGGCTTTGTAGACACGCTTCTGTCTAGAGTTTAAAGATACCTACTGGCTCAATTTAGGGGCAAAATAAAGAGTTGCGTTTTCACCCAGATGGGACTCCTCCTTCTCTCTGATTTTAGATAACAGAAACAACTTATCTACAACACATAAGCAAGCGACAGATGATTAAAACAAGTTACCGGTCGGCAGTCACAAATTTAAAGCTGGTCTCAAACAGTTTAGAAAACGTTTAAACACCATTCTAGGCGATAAAATACTTTTTTTACATTTTTTTACAGTTTTTTA
>JASANF010016646.1:0-16667 GCA_030248245.1 Trissonchulus sp. WLG1_4 | reverse complement strand
TTGTAAATTTTTTGGTAGAGAAATAGTATTGAATGAAAGTATCCCGTTTGTCATATACTTTAGAAGAAAATTTGTTATTATTAATTTCGATAGTCATGTCCAGAACATCAGCATTTTTATCTGATGTGTTAACCTTATTTAGTGTTAAAGAGTCTGGGTAAATTTTTGTGAATATCTTCGAAAAGGTTTTTGTCATTGAGTAAAGTGATGTCGTCAATATATCGGTATACATTTTGTAGTAATTTTCTTTTACCCCCATTCTTTGTTTTTAATTAAGTGTTTGACGTATTTGAAATCATAGGCGAAAAAAGTACTAAATTAGCTATAAATGGTCAAACATTGGTTCCCATTGGTATACCGATACATTGTCTGAGTAGTTTGTTACCACACGAAAAATAACTGTTTCTTACAACCCATTTTGTTAGTTCTGCATCTTATCCGCATTAATTTCTACTCCTTTTGTCTGGTTTTTGTACCAGTTGGCTGACCATTGATGTAATGACATTCTTTTATTACCATTGAATGCCATTGGAAGGATATATTCGATGTTTTCAAAAATATGTTCATGTACTAAGTTCGTATATAATTGTCCAAAATCAAACGTGTTAACTGAAGTAGCTGAGGTAGTCTTATTGATATGCTTTAAACTTTCAGAGATTTTCTTATTGCTGCTTATTATCCAGTAAGGGTCAATATTCCAGTAGTTTTTTATACAATATTTGCAATAGTTTTCAATTCTTTTTTGAATTAATTTGTACCCGTTAGATATGGCTATTGATATAGGTTTGGTGCATGCCTTAGTGCTAGAAATTATAGTTCTGAAACCGACTGGATTTTTATGAAATTTAGGTATTATTTGAATGAAAGCAAGGTTTCTATTATCCGTGTCTACGTCAAAGCCAAGTGATCTCGATTCGTCCGCAAGGGTACATATTAATTCATTGATAGTTATATTAGATATCATTTCATACGTATTAGTATTACTAGTAATGCCAACTTCTTGTAAGATGCGTTCTATATAAAACTTCTTACATATTATTGCAAAATTTTGTGCTGCTTTGTCCACTACAGTGAAGACGAATTTGTTTTTTAAAAAATCTATCATGTTTTTTAGTTCCATAAGGTCAAAAGTAACTCTGGTTGTTTGGTTAACTTTAAAGTTGTAGTTTTCAATTTCTGCGAAAATAGCAGTTTTCCATTCCATAAATTCGACATATTGGCTGTCAAATTTTTTGCACAACTTTTCAATATATTTAGAAATTCCGGTTTTAAAGGCATCTATTGCAGCTTTTAAGTTATTTTTTCTTGGTATGCGGAATTTTGTACCTTTTTCCAGAAGTGCTTGAATTTTGGAATTATTGACTACCGCCATGTTTCCCGTAATGATATGTCCATAGTGATTGTCTTTGTATATAGAATCATTACATTCACAGGTAGAGTTTGATTGCAACCATTGGTCAACATTCAAGTTTTGTATTGTTTCACGATAATCAAAGAAAAGAGAACCGATAGTGCTAACATATGAAAAGATAATCATTGAATTATTATATTCTGTTGGGATAGAAGATGGCCAGGCTTCAGTTACCTTTTTGGATCGTATTAATTTCTTGAATGCTGTACCAATGGCGTCGCATAGGTTGTTCTTGAATTCAAATAGTATTTTGGGTCTATTACATCTTGTGTTCTTATCCTCTGTTGTATTCTTATTTTCTAGTTTGTATTGGCATAGGTCGTGCACGATTTGTAGAGGGTGTGTCAAGTTATATTGCATTAATTCGTTCAGGAGAAGTGATAACGACGTTTTATTAAGTTTGAAAATTTCTTGCACGATTTTCTGTCTGAAAGATTTTGGGTTATCTGTATATAAATTCAAAATATCTTCGATGTAGTGGTTAGCGTCTATTCCAATTTTCTTGAGATAGCGTGGTTTGCGTGGTTCCGCGTTTGGGTGTGGCTATTAGCTATACGATAGTATTGTTTGTGTTCTTCTGTTCTGTGTGTGGGTGTTGTTTGTTCTTTCGTGTTTCGTTGTGTGTTCTGTTCGTCTTCAGTTTTTCTGTTCTATGATCTCTCGTTTTTAGAAAAGCTATTATATACCGATAGATTTGGATTCTCTCCTCTAGTTCTGTCGTTCACCGTAGGGTGTATATGCTGTTAGTAGTTTATTCTGTAGTAGTCTTGTTGTTGTAGTTGATGAGTTTTCGCTGTAGGGGGGGAAGTGTTGATTTTCTCAATAATTTTGATGATATACGTTTGAAACGGGGCCTTTTGTTTAGGTGTGTGTTTTAGGTCCGTCTTTAAAGGTGTTCTCTGTAGTCGTCTGCAGCCTGGGTAATTGTTTTCGATAGATCGTCTATGTTTTCTGAAACGTTCACTAAGTTTTCTTTTAGTCTCTCCGACATGTACTGTATGTTACAGTTAGTGCAAGTAATCAAGGTAATTATATTGGTTGTGTTGCAGGTAAGCGGTTCAAGTGGGTTGGTACTGGGTATTATGTTGCCGATTAGTGTAGGCGTCCCTGAAGATCGGTCCGTTGTCAATAAAGTCACAGGTGCGACAGTTGCGTTTGTTACAAGGGTAATTGAGATTGAAGGTGCCGGTGGAATACCACCATTTGGAGGGTTGTATAGAAGCCGCGTATGCTGCTTTAAGTTAAAGGTTGCTAATGCCGAATAGGTGGAAAAATTGTTTGGGTGCAGTCATAAGAAACCCCTAGGCGGAGTTCCCCCTGGCCACGGTCCGAAAGGTGCGGCATGGACCATGTTATAACCGGATAGGAGTCCGCACACTAAACGAATTACTAATGACTAATACGACCACTGCAATTAGGTTGCAGAGGCACTGGTACTAGTTAAACTGATACAAGGAAACAGATAGCCCAGAGAGGGGAATGGTAGGGCCCCTTGGGGGAGATATAAGCACTCCATAATATACTGTATAACATTAATAAGGAAAAAATTATAACCGTGCTCGTTTATGGAGCTTATAACGCTGAAGTAGCGTTTACGGCATATTACTGATAATCGGGACCATAGTCCAAAAGGTAAACATACACGCTAAACAAACTTCAATTTTTGACGCGGGACAAATATAGATCAAATACTTTATACCCAAATCATACAAGGCAAGCCAGGGTTACATCAAATAACATTAAAATGTTAAAAAAAAAAAAAAAAAAAAAAAATATATATATAAAATATAGTTAAAAAATATATATTATAAATAAAATATAGTAGTTATAAGGATAACCATGAAGATTTTAAAAATAGGAAGAACATACTATAATAATGAGGAATTTTCATAATGCATTTGTGTAACTGAGTTAGTTAGCTCATATGGGGAAATATATTGTAGGTGAGGGGGACATTGTAAATAAGAATATGAGTAATTTAGAAAATATCTGTTATGTTGTATAGATAAATTTATATTCTGAACTATGGATAGTATAATGGGTAGTAAATATGGTTAGTTAATATATAGATTTGGGTGTTATAGGTATGGTGTTTAAATTATGCTAATAGTGTTAGGGTAAAATTGGTAATAATATGATTAGTATTAAAAAAAAAAATAAAAATTAAATAAAAATATAAAATATCTTTTCTTAAAATAAAAAATTAAAAATAGAAAGAAAGTTATAATAATAATAAACATTATAAATAAATAATAATAAAATAAATATTAGATTAAATGTGAAATTTATAATACATAATAGAAAAAAGGGAGAGAGAGGGAGGGAGTAGGGGTGAAAAAAAAGGGAAGAAAGGAAGAGGGAGGGAGGGGACCAAACGAACAACCCTTCCATTACTGTAGCAGACTTTCAGTTTTGCTGCACAAAGCAGCTTGCCAAACCGCCCACTCTCAAGAGTCCTTACCTCCACCAATAGATGGAGTAGATCATCGTACAGCTCGGGGCGTGGCAAACCGTTGTTT
The DNA here is from genome assembly GCA_030248245.1 of Trissonchulus sp. WLG1_4. Classification (NCBI taxonomy): domain Eukaryota; kingdom Metazoa; phylum Nematoda; class Enoplea; order Enoplida; family Ironidae; genus Trissonchulus; species Trissonchulus sp. WLG1_4. Next base: position 12,737 of record JASANF010016646.1, on the reverse strand, counting down.
GCCGGCCAGAGCGAGAAGCCAAGCGGCATATAAATAAAGCCGGATTTAGCGCAGGCTTTTGGCATGGGTATTTTTGGCAGTTCTGGCGGTAACTTCTGCGGTATGCCGTAATAAAACCGTTACCGCGCCCACCCCTATACATACATTTAAATTTAATACATTAATTTTAAAAGTAATTACCTAGTAAAAATCGCACCTTAGACGCTGTATAATATATTTATTCTATTATTTATTCTATTCGTTTTGTCAGTGTTTACTTTGATTATGATACTAAACTACGTAATAGACCAATCTGCGCCTTAGAAACTACCTTGACTGGTGAAAATTCTGACCTCTGCCTTAACAAAACAATATCAGAGACGCCAATTAAAATTATTTTACGAAACTTACACTGGTCGTAAGGGGGCGCTCCGGCAATTGGAGGTGCCCTCAGAACTTATAAAAAAAGTTAATAAAAGTTAAACTTTTAAACAAATATATATACCATTATTCTACCTACATACCACAATAATAGGTATAATAATTTAACTAACTAAAGGGTCAAATAATTTAACTACCACTGTTCTACCTGCATACTACAATTAGGTATATTATTTCGTATGGTCAAATAACTTAATTCGAAAACTATTTTACCTACATATCACGCTATCAGGTACAATTGGACCTATAAGTCAAATGTTCTAACTTACCAATATTCTACCTACATAACAACCCGTTGGGTGTAATTTGACCTAGTGATCAAATAATTGAACTTGACCATAGTTCCACCTATTTACCCATCTATTAGGTATAATTTGACCTATGGTCAAATAACTAAACTTTACTATTATTAGACCTACATACCACTCTATTAAGTACAATTGACCTTTGGGTCTAATAACCTAACATGAACACTATTCGACCTATATACTCTATACAACAACATAAATACCATTCTGTCGGTCATTCAGTCGGACTTAACGCGAACTAGCTTTTACGAATATACTTGACATATATACCTCACCCTAACACATAATACATAACTTATTACCAAATTTACACTCTAACACTATTAGGTTGCATATCTCCTAACTTCATTTTATATAACATTTAATACTATACAGACACTAACAGATAATTTTCTAAATTAAGCATTCATATTCTTATTTAACAAAAATCAATGAGCTAACTAACTCATTATAGAACTGCATGACATGAAAAATTCCTCATTATATAGTTGTACTACCTTTTTAAAAATATGTCATGCAGGTTGTGCACTTATCCAAACAGTACTATATTTAACCTTTTAACGTTATTTGATGTAACCCTGGCGTGCCCTGTATGATTTGGGTATTAAATATTTGATCTATATTTGTCCCGCGTCAAAAAGTGAAGTTTGATCAGCGTGTATGTTTACCTTTTTGGACTATGTCCCGATTATCAGTAATATGCCCTAAACGCTACTCCAGCGTTACAAGCTCGATAAACGAGCACGGTTTAATTGTTCCAGATTAATGTTATACAGTATATTAAGGAGTGCTTATATCTCCCCCAAGGGACCCTACCATTCCCTCTGGGCTATCCGTTTCCTTGTATCAGTTTAATAAGTACCAGTGCTACTGCAACCTAATTGCAGTGGTCGTATTAGTCATTAGTACTTCGTTTAATGTGCGGACTCCTATCCGGTTATAACATGGTCCACGCCGCACCCTTCGGACCGTGGCCAGGGGGAACTCCGCCTAGGGGTTTCTTATGACTGCACCCAAACAATTATTCCACCTATTCGAGCATTAGCAACCTATAACTTAAAGCAGCATACGCGGCTTCTATACAACCCTCCAAATGGTGGTAGTCCACCGGCAACTTCAATCTCAATTACCCTTGTAACAAACGCAACTGTCGCACCTGTGACTTTATTGACAACGGACCTATCTTCAGGGACGCCTACACTAACCGACAACATACCACCACAGTTACCAACCCACTTGAACCGCTTACCTGCAACACAACCAATATAATATACTTGATTACTTGCACTAACTGTAACATACAGTACATAGGAGAGACGAAAAGGAAACTTAGTGAACGTTTCGGAGAACATAGACGATCTATCGAAAACAATTACCCGGGCTGCAGACGACTACAAGAACACTTTAAAGACGGACCTAAAAACAAAATCACCCTACGGTTTGAATGACAGAACTAGAGGAGAGAATCCAAATCTATCGGTATATAATAGCTTTTCCAGAAACGAGAGATACAGCCACAAACGCGGAATACGCAGACCACGCTATCTCAAGAAAATTGGAATAGACCCTAACCACTACATCGAAGATATTTTGAATTTATATACTGATAACCCAAAATCTTTCAGACAAAAAATCGTGCAAGAAATTTTTAAACTTAATAAAACGTCGTTATCACTTCTCCTGAACGAATTAATGCAATATAACTTGACACACCCTCTACAAATCGTACACGACCTATGCCAATACAAACTAGAAAATAAGAATACAACAGAGGATAAGAACACAAAATGTAATAGACCCAAAATACTATTTGAATTCAAGAACAAACTTTGCGACACCATTGGTACAGCATTCAAGAAATTGATACGATCCAAAAAAGTAACTGAAACCTGGCCATCTACTATCCCAACAGAATATAATAACCCAATGATTATCTTTTCATACGTTAACACTATTGGTTCTATTTTCTTTAATTATCGTGAAACAATACAAAACTTGAATGTTGACCAATGGATGCAATCAAACTCTACCTGTGAATGTAATGATTCTATCTACAAAGACAATCACTATGGACATATCATTACTGGAAACATGGCGGTAGTTAATAATCTAAAAATTCAAGCACTTCTGGAGAAAGGGACAAAATTCCGCATACCAAGAGAAAATAACTTAAAAGCTGCAATAGATGCCTTTAAAACCGGAATTTCGAAATATATTGAAAAGTTGTGCAAGAAATTTGACAGCCAATATGTTGAATTCATGGAATGGAAAACAAGTATTTTCTCAGAAATTGAAAACTACAACTTTAAAGTTAACCAAACAACCGCAATTACCTTTGACCTTATGGAACTAAAAAACATTATAGATGTTTTAAAAGACAAATTCGTCTTCACTGTAGTGGACAAAGCAGCACAAAATTTTGCAATAATATGTAAGAAGTTTTATATAGAACGCATCTCACAAGAAATTGGCATTACTAGTAACACTAATACATATGAAATGATATCTAATATAACTACCAATGAATTAATATGTACCCTTTCGGATGAATCTAGATTACTTGGCTTTGACGTAGACACGGATAATAGAAACCTTGCTTTCATTCAAATAATACCTAAATTTCATAAAAAACCAGTCGGTTTCAGAACTATAATTTCTAGCACTAAGGCATGCACTAAACCTATATCAATAGCCATATCTAACGGGTACAAATTAATTCAAAAAAGAATTGAAAACTATTGCAAATATTGTATAAAAAGCTACTGGAATATTGACCCTTACTGGATAATAAACAGCAATAAGAAAATCTCTGAAAGTTTAAAGCATATCAATAAGACTACCTCAGCTACTTCAGTTAACACGTTTGATTTTGGACAATTATATACGAACTTAGTACATGAACATATTTTTGAAAACATCGAATATATCCTTCCAATGGCATTCAATGGTAATAAAAGAATGTCATTACATCAATCGTCAGCCAACTGGTACAAAAACCAGACGAAAGGAGTAGTAATTAATGCGGATAAGATGCCAGAACTAACAAAATGGGTTGTAAGAAACGGTTATTTTTCGTGTGGTAACAAACTACTCAGACAATGTATCGGTATACCAATGGGAACCAATGTTTGACCATTTATAGCTAATTTGGTACTTTTCGCCTATGATTTCAAATACGTCAAACACTTGATTAAAAACAAAGAATGGGGTAAAAGAAAATTACTACAAAATGTATACCGATATATTGACGACATCACTTTACTCAATGACAAAAACCTTTTCGAAGCTATTCACAAAGAAATTTACCCAGACTCTTTAACACTCAATAAGGTTAACACATCAGATAAAAATGCTGATGTTCTGGACATGACTATCGAAATTAATAATAACAAATTTTCTTCTAAAGTATATGACAAACGGGATACTTTTCTATTCAATACTATTTCTCTACCAAATCTTTTTGGTAACATTTCAGATAAATGTGGATACAACACGTACGTCAATGAAATCAAGCTATTTGCATGCCTATCCACTAACCTCGTTGATTTCATTACACGTGTCAAAACACTTATACCAAAGTTGACCAATAAAGGATATAGTAAAAGAAAATTGAAAACTTATACGTTAAACACTGCTAATAAATTCGAATTACACAAAAAATTTAATCTAATATCCACAAAAGAATTGGTTAACGCTTGTTTTTACTAATGACATTTACACCTAGATATATGCGGGAGCGACGAAACCTTTTCTTTAAAACTTTTTACCCTATTTTATTGTTTTGTTTTATCCAGAATAATTTAATCCCTTAAAAGCAAATTATTGGTAGCAGATCCACTGATGAGTCGCCTGCACCAATGATGCTCTGGAGAACCCGCGATGCACCAACTAACTTAGTACCTTAAGCTGCACCATACTATACTACTAACACTAACACATATAATAAATATCTTATTATATTCTAGGGTACCGGGTTGCATCATGAAATTATCTTACGTGCTGTTCCTCCTTATTGGTTTGATGAACTCTAGCCCGGAAGGGGAATATGCTAGCCCTACAATTGGCAGCGCGAAAGGTAGAACATCGTATAATTAGACTACATACCTTAGAATGTTACCTGTTAACCTATTAATAACACTACTCATACTTACCACCACCTACAGGCACTAAAGATATCCATTTTTCTTCTATATATATAAACAAATATGTAGTATGGTATAAAACAAAGGTTGCGGCAACGTTTCAAATCTCGCGAGTATGTCACGTGACTCTCAAAACACCGAATGTGAGCAAAATTTTGGCAAACGACAACTCTGCTAAAACTCTATGCCAGAGTTGGACGCGGGGCGGATTTTCGCTGCCCCGCCCCGCCTCGCCCCGCGGGGATCTTGCCCCGCCCCGCAGATTTTCGTTGCCAACTAAGACAATAGTAGTTTTTTAGAAGAAAATTTTTTGCCAAGTAGTTCAGTCAATATTTCACTCATTCAAATCGATCTAGTATGATAAGAGGGGCAGATTATTATTCTCAAAACTAGGTAGCCTGGGGTGGTACTAGAATTTTCAAAAGGGGGTCGAACCTCGGAACTTTTTTCCTCAGCAGTCAGCATATAGGTATACATGCTGCAGCTTCCGGATGTCGAGGGGCGCGGCCCCCTGAACCAAAAATTTGTTGCACTTTTTGAAGATGTGGTTGACATCTCAAAATGTGATTTCGTTCAATTCACCAACAAAAACCCATTACTTCGGTTGCTCGATAGCGGCAACTTACAGAAGTCAAACTTTCCCCATATCTATATTCTACCCATGTTTTTTCATGACGTATCTAAAAAAGTGATAAAAGTGTAAGTGTCCATTTCTGCATAAACCAATTTCCACATTTGCATTAAATCAGGGGCGCAGACAGGATTTTGAAAAGGGGGGGGAGGTCGCACCTTGTCCACTTTTTTTGCTCACTCAGTGACAGCATTTTTTAAGTTAAAGTAAAGTTTTTAGCGATTTTAGTACTTACACACGCATTGTAAACGCAAGATACATACTAAAAACTCCAAAGTTGCAGGAGTGAAAAAAATGGCAGTTTTCCAATTTTTAGACCAAATTTGGTCAACTGGAGACGTATCAGAAAATTTTTCCGACAGAAAAATTGAAACAAAAGATGGTAACGTCACATCAGACAGTGTGTTACAGAAGTAAATGTAGCATAATGTACTCGTGTATACATGCATAGGCTTTGACGAAAGATATTAACAAATAATCGAAATCCACCGAGCCGCAGGGGTGGGCGGCAGCCCCAAGAAGAATTTGGGGGAATTTTTCGATTTTAAGGCCAAATTTGGTCAATTGGAGACGTATTATAAATTTTTTTAGGCCGGGCGATAAAATTCAAAGGGGGACCCTTGCAGGAAAATAGCATTTTTGCTCCTAGGCAGCATGTTTGCCCACCACTAGAATGACACCCCCTGACGCCCTCGCCAGTAAATGTATAAGAAACAACGCTTTCGCATTGAGGTAACATGACAACTTCTTAGACCTCACCATTAAATACTCAAGCCTTTATTAACGAATGTCAAGCATAAACGTATTCGCAATTTCGCCATCTAAACTGACATATAGCTTAGAAATCGGTCAAAATATAGCTTGAATTTTTTGCTGCTTGAGTAGCACAAAAAACACGACAAATTCAAAAAATACGTCGGTACAGTAAAAAATCGTAAATCCCCGCGGGGCAAGACCTCTGCCCCGCCGCGCCCCGCCCCGCGGGGCACCCCGCCCCGTGTCCTACTCTGCTTTACGCAGTCATAAATATATGAACGTGTAGCTTTCATGCTTCTCTGCTGAATGTTATTTGGTTTTCAGCAATCTTGGTGGGTTTAGAAAAAATTGCTATTATGTTTTTTGTAGTCGAATTTTGCAGTAAAAATCATGTGAAAAATTTCTAGAGTACATTTTTAAAAAAATAAAAGAACTTCAGCTGCGGCGAGCTAAAGGCTACCATTGTAGAAAATTTTCGAGAGAAACATCGTACCGATCATTTGTAAAGAAAGTCGAAAAATTGCTTATGTATTTACACTACCTTTTTGAATCAGATGCTTCTAAAAATAGTTTCTTTTGCAAATTTTGTGTAGAAAACGATTGAATCTGTTTAATTTTAAATTATAATCAACACAGGTAAACTGTGTATCATGGGTTTGCAAAACCTCAAAAATTGTTGATGCACTGGCTTACTTTCTGATTTTGCTTGAAAGTAGTATAAATCACAAACTTGTCCATTTTTTTGTTATAGAGGTATACACGTCAAAACATTCGAAATAGCATTCTGGACAAGTTTTCTTCATAAATGACAGGTCATTTTCATTGTTTTCAAAAAATATGGACCAAATCTGTGATTCTTGGAGCGCCCCTTATTGTGACGTCTGCCCCAATGGGACAAATTTTATTAGATTCAAAAAAAATACTGGCCGTAATGACACAAGGACACAGCCAGGGACACTACTCTCTTAAGCTGGGTGTGCAAATATTTGGATTTGCCACAATTATGGAATTTGTTTGTAATGACATATGACAATATTTTTGTGTGAAATAAATTTTCAAAACAAAACTTAGAAGTTGGTTAGTTAAACGCCGTTAGTGATGTTATTATTATCATATTATTGTTAGTTAAAAGTGTTCATTCATTATTTGTGTCTACCTTAACCATTAAATGTGAACATGGGTCAATTTGAGCCACCCTCTAGTTCAAACAGCTATTGTTCTAGTGTGTGGCTTGTTAGTGTCTAAACTTCTGTGACATTTCCCAAGATTTTGAGAGCAAGCTGAAACAGCAATAAAACTTGAGAAAAAATCCTCATTGTTGACTCAAAAAATCTAATTTTGAAGCTACCCTTCACCTGAGTCAAATTGACCCATGTTATGACTATGGAAATAAAAATTTTATTTATTTTTAGAATTACTTTTTACTTGTTTTTTTGTAACTGAATTTGTGCATAAACTTAATTTTATGGTTATGTGACTATAAATGTCCTAAAAATGCCCTTGCACCAAGGGAAGCAGTGTGGGTGGAAGAGGAAAGTCGGCTGATCTACAGCAAAAATATTCCCAACTGATTTGGCTGACATTTGGCCAGCATGTAATCGTCTCTTAGGCTTACACACAGCAATTTAAAACAAATTTGCTTGCATAAATTTTTAATTATAAAAAAATTAAGACTCCGCATTTTAGTGTGAGTCCTATTCTAGGTACCAAACCCATATTATTGCAAGGATCATGCGGCTGTTATTTGTGTGGATCGCTTTAAAGACTAAATACGAGACATTATTTCAGAAAGGTGCTTTGTAGTCTGTAGTTTTTGAGTCTAGTCTGTAATTTTTGATTCAATTTCAAAAATTTTGACGTCGGTAGTCAAACTGGAGTTTACCTTGTACTTTGAAGCTTTATTTTTGCAATTTCTGTTGAGAATGTTTCTATTTTAAATGATTTTTGTGATTGTGCAAATGTTTTTTAGGTATTAGTGAGCTTTATTTAAAAAAACTTGCATTATTGAGTTGAAATTGATAATGAGTCAAATTGACCCTTGTTATGCGTTAACGTCAGTAAATTATGTTATGCATTTAAGGGTTAATGTTAATCTACATATTCTTATTAGTTTTTACGTGGCTGCCTCAGGCGGCTCAGGTTGATGAGCTGTTAATTGTTTATCAGCAATAACTTATTTTACGTCTTGACCCCGTATCCGTTATGCACAAAGTTTGCTAAAGCTGTTGCTTTTTTTGTTGTTTTACAAATTTAAGTAAACAATTAAAATGAATCGGTAAGGTTAAGGTGCTTAGCTTACCCGACTTGCTAGCCTTGTTAATTAATACTATAAATCATAGTTCTATTTGAAAGAGAAGATCTATTACCTACTACTTGCATCCAAATTGACACAACAATAAACCAAATTTGTTTTGTAGAATATTATTTCAAAAAAAATATAGATGTAGTTCAGGAATAGCCAATTATTTTCACGTCCCCTGAAAGTGATTCTAGAGTCCACATAAATTAATTTTTACGTCTCCATGCTACTAACTGGCCGAACTAGACGGCGCACTTCCAGTTAGACTACAACCCACATAGACTTCAACCCAGATAGACCACAGAATTACTCAAATAGACTACTACTAAAACAAACACGCTCTGAGTTTACTACGTGGTAACTGAAATTTAGAATACGAATTAACCGGATAGACTAATGTCTCAAAGTCAGTGCAATTTGAAAATGTCTTTAATTGACCAGTGACCACTGGCTAAGTGACGGATCGATTCCTTTGTGTTTAAACGAACAGTGTGCAAGTCAGAATGGAGACCATTTTAATAAAGTATCAAACAGTTAACCAATCAACAGTTAGGGCAAAGGTCAACTTCGCAAAAATAGGGGTAAACTTCCTGTTATTGTGTTATTTGAGTAGTATAGCGTACTGATCTCAGCGCTCTTTGGCTGGGCAGTAGCCGAGTGGGCAGGACCCGCTATCTTTAACGTGTAAAATCCTCCAAATAATCCCCCGCAATCCCTCGACTTGCTTGATAGCGAATTGCGTGGGCAGGAGCTACCGGTTTTAAAAAATTTTTTAATAAATTTTAATTTTTGAATTTTTAAATTTAAATTTATAATTTAAAATTTTAAATTTATATTTTTAAATTTAAATTTTTAAATTTTGATTAAATTCTAATTCATTCATTTTTCAATTTTTAATATAAAATAATTGTTTAATTTTATATTAATATAATTTTTATTTTTATTTTATCTGAATTACGTAATGTGTGGCTAAAACACGTGCATGCCCGCAGGCGATTAGACAGATGCCAAGTAGTGGCTGAAAACTAGTTAGGCAGCATACTGTAGTATACTACGTATTTTAAGTGAAATAGCTATAAATCAGCGAATATTTGTCGGATCAACCCGATCAATAGATCATTTTATAGGTTATCATTAGGGCTACAAGGCCATATAAAAAACTAAGCTGAATTATTACCTGGTGGTTAGCTATAGCTATGTTTAGGTACATTATGGCGGTTTTTGGCTAAAAACATACCGCACATTTAACGGGCATAGTCGATTACTTAGCCGTTATAGGACCGATCAACCCAATCAATACGTCATTGATTAGCCTATCACCCGTACCACAAGTTGACATAATAAGTTTGGCTAAACTATTAGTTTTTGGCAGGTATGGCAGGTTTAGTATACCTTATGGCGGTTTTTGGTTAAAATGATACCGCACGGGCATAGACAATTTACTTAGCGGTTACATTATTACTTACAATTACTTAGCGGACCGATTGACTCGAGCAATATATCATCGTATAACATAACATAAGTACTACAAGCTGACATAACAACCCAGAATGAATACCTACGCTAAAGGTAGATTTAGTAAAATATACTGTTTTTTGGTTGTAACCAAAAATGATTAATGGCTAATAGTAGGTAAATTGACGGAAACCTAGGATGACTCATAACGTTGTGGCTGATTAATTGCCAGTTGTAGGTAAATTGACACATTCCAAAGATGACTCATAGCGTCCTAAGGTAGGGGGGCTCAGGTCTTAAAAATCGGCTACTTAATTAGCTTCTAGCTGTCATAAGGTATTATATAGGGGGTACTGTGCTTAAGTGAACTTAAGGTAGTATGCAGTAGAAGCAATAAACTAACTTATTACCTGGCCCCTCCTTGTCAATTACATAGCCCCTCCTTGTTAATTATCTGGGTCCCCTAACCCTACTGTTTACAAATGCTGCCAGATCTAAATTACTTAAGAAGGACTTCAGACACAATAAAATTCAATAAATTTTATTAAAGACGATTACGATAAACAATAACAATATTATGTAATGATAATACATTATGCAATAATAATGATAATAAATCCTATTAATAACAATTACAATAAACAACGACAATAGTCTGCAATGATAATTATCAAATAATTGAATTAATAATGTCACCATTCCTGAAGAGGCATATGTAAAATTTTTATGGTTAGTTGATTTTCTCCGAAATCGGTCAACGCATCCGCGAGCTGACTCTTGTACACTGTTCTACTCAACTTCACTACACCGTTTTTGTCGGTAATGTGTACATGTAGGAAGTCTTGGGTCGAAACACTGGACACGAAACGTAGCGACAGCAAATGATTCAACTGAGCAGATGTAAGAGGGCTTCGGTCTTCTGTAAAAACTTGATATTGCACGTAGCGAGCATTGTGTATTGAAACTACACTCTTTTCCACCGTAACATTGGGCATCTTTTTGTTCTTTTGAATGTGACAAATGTTAATTTTTAGGACTTTCTTTTTGTAGCCACCGAATGTTAGTTCACCTTTAGTGGTAAACTTGTGATATAAAGTGTTGTTATAAATATCCTTGACGATTACCAGTAGCCAGTCCTTTGCCTTACAATCAACCAGGTGAGCATCTAGGACATTGTTTACAACATCTGGGGTTAGTATTTGTCCTTCTCGACTACCGACAGTTAGGTTCAAAGCCTTCACTGAGCTGTCAGCAAACGACTTGTCGACTGCAGTGGTTGTGAGCAACATGATGGCAATAGGGGTTTATAGTAGTAATAGTATAGCAAGTATTGGCGTCCAATGTTTATCTGTCCGAGCTTTTATTGATTCCGACACTTACTCGACTGACCACCTCTTGATCCGTGTAGTTTAAGTTTATCTGTGAAATCCGTAACTATAGTGTCATTCTGTGATGGTCGTTGTCGTAATTTTCGTACAATATCTTCTAATGGACATCCACGACATCGTTTATACAGGAAATAAACACAATATTCTCCACAAACATTAGTATTTAAATTTTGTAGGCAATAAGGGTTATAGATCAAATTACCTCCATTTTTTAATGTATTTTTTAAACATTGCGTATGGTTCAATGTCATAACTATCAAAAACTCTATATATTTGTCTATTAGAATGCTACCCAATGCCTGCCTGGTTTCTTTGCCGGGTCTGTGTTTGCAATGAAACAAGCTGGTCTAACAAATACTTTAGGTAACTGATCTGCGGCGACAAACCAACAGAAAATACTTTTTCATACACTTGTTTCTTGCTATAACCCGTTCCAAGCTGAACCCCGTGTATATATTCAGTAAGCGACATACTAAACTGCATGGATAGGCTCAAACCACCTTCACGAATAAGCTGCATTACTCTACTGTCCACATTATCTGCAGTTAGATCAAAAGCAAACATGGTGTAACCCCTTTTAAATTTCTCATTGTTTATGTCTGTACCGAGATTGCTATTGGCCATATCATTAGCTTCATGCAAATATGTGTAAGGAAAACTATAGTTGTACTCATTTCAGTTACATCTTAGTGGATATTTCGGAATTTACTCATCACCACACTTTAGCGCAATGTCACTAACACTGTAATGCTCAAATTTTAACGGGTTTCTGTCAAATTTTCCATTAATGTGGTAGTTGCGTTTTCGAGGATTTTGTGATTTCTATGTAAAATTTGCGCCACCAGTACTCAAGTTATAAGTGACGCCTGAGCATAAATTTTTGGGACAGTACTGTGAAGGTCAAAATCCCAAGGCATGTCTCTCACTTTTTCGAAATTTCACCTGTGGACATTTTTACAGGGTTTTAATTACAAGAAAATATCTTAAATTTTCGGTGCGTTTGCTTATCAGCTATTTTCTCAGTAAATTGACTAGTTATTAAAAAAGTGGGGGACATGCCTGGGGATTTTAAACATGTCAAAAACCTTACCAACTTTCAGCCCTAACAGGTAATCGTATGATTCAGAGCTGTGGCGCAAACTTTTTGTAAAAAATTGTAATATTTTGGAAAGGACTTTTCTTTAGTCGCTTATACTGAAAACAAAATCACAGGTTAAATTTCAATGCCTGGCATACATTTAGAAAAGATTTTGTTCTACCTAATGCAAAAGACCGCTTGTGATTTGAATTTGTAAACGCTGAGCTATGGCTTTTCAAAAAAACACCTAAAAACGCAAT